>CAMOHE010045575.1:0-13299 GCA_946598075.1 Artocarpus hirsutus | reverse complement strand
TACCCTAAAAGGTAAAATAGGGGGAAGGTGATGACGCTTCCTTGGGTCAAAAGTCTCAGAACGCACTGTATAGGAATCGACTTGGTGAGGACTCAAGGCTTGATGTCCCCTCACCGGAATACCTTCGGAATGTTTGGAGGGTGGCCAAGTATGCCAATTTGGGTTTCGATAAATTGAGTGATACTTTTTGTAATATGGATACCTAGGAATAATGACAAATTGTAATATTTGTATATATATGCATAAATGTGAAACTTGGTAATGGTTTTTCCTACTAAGCATGTTGTCACTCATTCCCTGTTATGTTCATCTTTTCAGGACTCACTAAGTGTGAGGTGGCTACAAGAAAAATAGTTAGAAAAGCTATGTAACTATATTACGTTAGGATTGCTTTGAATGCAAAGAATGATCTTCATGATATTGTAAGCATCCATTGTTACTTTCTGTGACTGTATTAAGATTTATTAAGGGTTGAAATGATGATGATAACAGTTGTATATTATTAAAATTTAAGGTGCTACATTAAACTGTGATTTATTTATTTGTTTATGTTTTTATTTTAATTTGAGAGTTTTTATTTAAGTCCCGGGAAAATTACTTTAATGATTTATATTTATTTTCTAATCTTTATTTTATTTAATAAAAACTGTTAACCCCCACTTAGGGGCAATACAGGCGCAAGCCACACAATTGGTTGCATGACCTCACAAGGCAAGTGGGTTCAAGGGCATGGATAGTGCTGGTCGTGCAAGGCACACGCGTGGCCTGGCCTATAGCACGCCTCCCACGTGTGGCCTATACAAGAGGCTTGCGCCCCAACGCAGTTACCTAGGGCCAGGCAGCCTGCAGTTGCCCAATGTGCTTGACCAATGCACCCCGCTTGTGCACCCCTCATGAGGCCCTCTCTTGGGTTTCCTAATGTGAGCTGCGGCATGCCTGATGTTGCGTGGGCATATGACATTGTTTGGTTTCACTTGAAGCGGATTTTAAGACTCTAATTTGGTGCTAAAAATCTCATAAAAGTCCCATTTTATTAATTAACTACAAAATAAAACAAAAGGCATCAAAATAACACAGTTACTTGAGGATTTTCACAACAATTAAGTTTAGGAATTATTTAATTTGTGAGTAAAAAACTCAGTCATCACAGACCAAAATATGATTCAGAGGAAAGCTAAAGGTCTATTTATGGAATTAATCAAAAAAATAATATAAATACCAATATTACATGTGTATACAATAAAAGGGCAATTCACTTAAATACCACTTTTCTAGACAATTTTTATTTATGCCACAAACTTAGAGCATGCCCCTTTGAGACATGTCCCCATGTTCCTCTAGGATATTTTTTGCATCCCTCGGGGACATGTCGCAACATTTTTTGCATCCCTCAGGGACATTTCCACATGTCTCTCTAGGACATTTTTTTGTGTGTCTCGAGGACATGTCGCATGTCCTATAGGGACATTTTTTGGTGTCCCTTCGAGAACCTCTCCTCACCATCGCTAGCTCACCTCTAACTCCTGCAACATTGTCAATGGCCAAAAAAATAAAAACAATTAGAAGAATTGAATCGGAAAAAAAAAAAACCATCACAACAATAACAACAACAAAAGAAATGCAACAACAAACAAAGTCCAAAACAAGAACCATCACGAACAACAACAACAAAAGTGCAAGAAAAAAAAAAGATCTAAAACTAGAATTGCAAACAAAAAAGATCTAAAACCAAGATGGCAATCCCAAAACACCACCACAAACAACAACAATAAAACTGCAAAAAAAAAAATAAAAATCCAAAGCCAGATCTACAACTCCAGATTTTTCTCTGTTGACGATGATCGATTGAAAACTAGATTCACTCTACAACTCTAATTTCCAACTTTAATTGGCAAGCTTCATCAATCCCAAAACACCACCATGAACAAAAACAATAAAACTGCAAAAAAAAAAAAAAAAATCCAAAACCAGATCTATAACTCTAGATTTTTCTTCGTTGATGATGACCGATTGAAATTGGATTCACTCTGCAACTCCGATTTGCAACTTTAATTGGCAAGCTTTAGAATAAATGATGATGGTGATGGGATCTAAGCTCTATATTCTTCTCTTTCAATCATGACTTTGATTCAAAATTGGATCCGATCTACAACTTCAAATCAGTGGGCTCTATAAAAAATGATGGTGACAAGATCTAGTGGCGAACTTGATCTAAAAATTGCACCATCATGGTCGTTGGTAGCATAGGAGATCCTCCTTGCTCTTCTTTCATGAAAAGAGGACTTTCAGACTCTCCATTCCAATCGATGGACAAACTCCTGATCTTGGTCTTTGCTCATCTTTGATGACAACAGAAGATCTCATGTCGAAGGTCATCGTCGCTCAAGGAAGTATAGATAGAGGAGAGAAAAAGAGAGAAACGATGTGAAAAGTTAGTGGAGAGAGTGGGTAAGGTGAGAGAAGAAAAATTAGGGGAGAGAGAGAATAGAGAGAGGTAGTGAAAATTAGGAAAAAGAGAAAATAGGAAAAAAAAAACTTATGGCATTACTTTTTTGTGGCTTTAAAAAAAGATGTATTTTTAAAAAAAAGATGTTGTAAAAGTATGGCATAACATGTAATTTTCTCTAGCAATAACCATAATTTAATTTATTGGCTTTACTTATTATCTAACATAGTGACTATCCTGTAGAAAGAATAAATAAAATTGTTCCCTTTGTTAAAAACAAAAATATATGAGCATAAACTTCTCTTTTCTTTTCATTTTTCCTCCTTGAAAGCATTGAACTTCGATTGTCAAAAGTTATTTATATGATAATTGTAAGATATGGATCATGATTAATGACAAGAAAATTCAAAGTTCAAAAAGCAAGATATCTAACTTTTCTTTTAAAAAAAAAATTATCTTTTTGATTGTGGTGATGAGAGATTGCTTTCACATGGAGGATTATCTCTTTGAAGTTATAAAATTATAGACTCATTTCCTATTTAAATTTTGAAAAATTGAGAAAAAGAAAAATAAAGGAGGGTGTGGGGGACATCAATTGCTTAGTCACTCTCACAAACTAAATTAAAAAAGACTTATTTGATGCATATTAGAAAGCTATGATAAATCAACCCCAAAATATGATATATGATGTTTCTTTCAGTCAAAAAGGTTGAAAAGGACTAGTTTGGTGTGGGGAAAGGAATATTACAATTCATACATCATTTTTATGTAAATTTTGCTTCTTTAAGAATCCGATTTTAGTTTATACAATTTCCTATACTCGAATAGACATTGGGTTCAAAAAGTGACCATAATATGTCATTGAAATCTTTTAATATACAATTTCCTCTTTTTAGTTTTTTTTCTCGCCTCTTTGTCTCTACGGGTTATAAATCACCTTCTTTTTTTTTTAAGTTTAGCCAACTTGTAGGATGTTTGTCAACTTTATTAAAACTTAAAAAAATTACAGTTTGAATCAAATTTCTTATTTACCATTTTTAAGGTAATGTCGTGTTGTGTTATGCTGTTGCTAAAATTTGACCATATATTGCTTCCCCTTGCACATAGTTTTTGATATTATGTTTACAAGGTTGCCCTTTCCCTTCCTTCCTTTTGATTTTGTGTACGATTGTTGAGATGCACTTGAAGTAAGTACCATGTAATGGAAGACATGATAAGGACGAATCTAAATATGCTTTGAAGACTCTTTCACTTTTTCTCTAACACTTGGATTTTGTCTATCTTCATTCTTTTCTCTCGAGTTACAACAAGGATTTGTAACACCCATTATTTTAACGGGTATGATTTTATAAATTTAATGTATAAAACGTGTCAATTGAGATTTTTATGTATCTAAAATTTACCAAGATGCTTTAGCAGTTCTATTTAATTACAAAAATTCCACTTTGGCATTTTCTAACAAAAGTCACCAAGGGAGACAATGGTTTACTTGCCTTCACCTACCATGTCTCCCCCTCAATCATTTTTTTTCTTTTTATTCCATCCTCTCTCCCTCTTTCTTTCTCTACATCTTCCATTTCTCTCTTTTCTTTTCTTCCTCTCACAGAGAAACAAGCAAGAAAACCCCAAGAAATCCTTTCATAAAATTCACGAACAATCTCTCACAAGCTCAAGGATCAAGGAGGCTTAAACTTTTTCAAGATCAAATCAAACTTTTGAGCTAAGTTTTGAGGTTAGAATTCTAAAACATTAACTTTGATTTTAAGTTGTATTTTGGTATGAAAATTTTGAGCAATGTGCTTTTGATGTTATAGATGATTACATATTGTTTATATATAGTTTTTATGCTTAGAAAGCTGTTAGAAAACTAACATTTTAAAGAAAAACTCAAATATTCAGATTTTGGGTTATCTGTAAGAGTTTTTCTAGCTGAAAAACGATGTGTCGTGATTTATTTTAACATGTATGATTTTGTAAAATTTAATGTATAAAATGTGTCAATTGAGATTTTGATGTATCTAAAATTTACCAAGATGCTTTAGCAGTTCTATATAATTATGAAAATGCCACTTTGGTATTTTCTAGCAAAAGTCTCCGAGGGAGACAATGGTTTACCTGCCCCCACCTACCATGTCTCCCTTCAGTCATTTTTTTTTCTTTTTATTCCATCCTCTCTCCTTGTTTCTCATGTCTCTCTTTCTTTCTCTACATCTTCCATTTCTCTCTTTTCTTTTCTTTCTCTCATGGAGAAACAAGAAAGACAACCCCAAGAGATCTTTTCATAAAAATTCACAAACAATCTCTCACAAGCTTAAGGATCAAGGAAGCTTAAAATTTTTCAAGATCAAACCAAACTTTTGAGCTAAGTTTTGAGGCTAGATTTCTAAAACATTAACTTTGATTTTAAGTTGTATTTTGGCATGAAAATTTTGAGCAATGTGTTTTTGATGTTTATAGATGATTATATGTTATTTATATATTTTGAGCAATGTGTTTTTGATGTTTATAGATGATTATATGTTATTTATATATTGTTTTTATGCTTAAAGAGTTGTTAGAAAACTAAGATTTTGAAGAAAAACTAAAAAATTTGGATTTTAGGTTCTCTGTAAGAGTTTTTCCAAGTGAAAAATGATGTGTCGTGATTCATAAACCAAACTACTAGGACAAGGGTAGTTATTTGACAATTTATGTTTGGGAAATAATAAATCGTTTTCTATAAAGTCTGTAATTTCAAATAATTTTATGAATATCAAAATTTTTAATTATTTTATTTTTAAATATTTTAAAATCATATTATTTATTTTAAGAATTCATTTTAACATATTTTGTACCAAAATAAAATTCGTATATTTTATTTTATTTTAATTTTATTTATTTCATAATTTACTAAAATTAAGTTGGAAAAAAATTGATATTCACAATTTTAGTGCATTAATGATTATGGCACACTAATAAAAATATATGATAAATTAACATAATTAAAAATTAGGATTTAAGTTAAAGTATGGCTATTTTATATGTTTGAGGATAATGACGTATTTAGAGCTTACGTAACGAATTTGATTTTATAAGCTAGAAATTATCAGCGGATATATTATAAAGAGATAGGGATTCTATTACTTATCTTTTGTGAGGTTTTAATTAATTAAAATTGATTATTTACTTTGCAAGATATGTACATGATGATTGTATTTTAACATTTGATGCTACACTAAAATTGTAGTTTGTTAAATGTTTATTCATATTTTATGGTTATTTCAAAGACCTATGGGCCATGTTTTATTGTTTGAAAATAATATTGTATTTAAATTTATTCTTATTTATTCAATACTTATAACCCCCACATAGGGGCGTTACAGGATTTGATTGGAATAAACTTTTCAAAGGGTGTCTCAGTTATTTTATCAAATCATAAGAGTGTAAGTGTAAAAAACCCAAAAAATTCTATAAATTTCTTATTTTACCAAGAAATGAATTAAGAAGAACAAGAATAGCTACTGAATTTGGATCCAAATTCAACGAAAAACTATAAATTTTTTGTTGTCATTGATACGTTGATCCCTTTAAATAGACTAGTTTAATGTTCATAAAAAATTCAATTCCTTAAATTGGCTAATTTAATATTTTAAAAATGGTTTAATTAAGTAGGTTATTGCATTTCAATTTTGAATCACTTTTTTCATATTGGAGTAAAGTATGTAGTCTTGCTAATAGAAATTAATTTAATAGTAAGTCTTTGAGTTGTTAATTTATTGAGTTTTGAGTTTTTCTAAGATACCCTTCTAAAAACAAAATATGACCTTTTCATGTTTAAAAGGAAGTGTGTTTGATTTTAACAACTCAAATTGTTCTATATCTCTCCTTCTCTCTCCTTTGCTTTTTTGATGAGTGAACGAAAAGAGCTTATAATTAATTAACTCAAATGAGCGCATCGTTTTAACATAGAATCTTAGTATTTTAAAATGGTAGGGGTGGCAATTCATGTTGTCTAGTTTTGTTTGTATCAGCTTGATGTTCATCACATGTAAAAAATACCTCAACACTAACACAACCCATGACACAAATGAGTTAGAAAACCCTGACAGAAACATGACCCGTCTTGATACGGGTTGACATGAACCGATCCGTCTAGCTCGTAACATAAGTAATACATGATCCTCAATCAACCCACAACTTCAACTCACAACCCTAGATTAACTTGCAACTCAAAATCAACCCATGACACTTTGTAATTCTAAATTTTATAATTTACGCACTAAAGCTATATAAAAGTAACCTAAAACATATATTGTCTAAAAAAAGTCACTTCCATACTACAAACACATCTAATTTGGGGTCAATTTATTAATATTGTATATATTAGGGCAAAATATTTATAAAAAATAAAAAAGACTAATAAGATGCAAGTCAATTTAATGTTAAGCGGGTTAACATAAACATGACCCATTTTTAATGTTGGAAAACATGAATACAATAGAAATTTTAAACTTTTAAATCAAAGCCTTTTTTTTAACACAAGTTGGATATGCTAAGTACATAAATTAATAAAAGATCTTTTATACCTCTTTAATAGACCTAAAAACTGTAGGAACTACAACTAGAGAAATCTACTAGAAGAGCCCTAACCAAATTGTCTTCCTTGCTATTCTCTTCCAAGATTAGAATGCAAGTGGTCACACATCATTTAGTTTTTTCCTCGGGTGACCTCTCCTTCCAGCCACTTGAGAAAACCAAAAGCTAGGATTTAGGATGTTGAATAATATCTCTCTGAGAGTTTTAGAGTTTCTCTCATTAGAATACTCTCTCTAAACTTTTCAAGTGATCTAAGAAACAATAGAAAAAAGTTTCCTTTATATAGTGGTCGGATTTGGGGTTAGTCCTTATCAGATTTGGCTTTAAAATTCGAGTTAAGATCAATGCATTGAGTAAAATGCATGAAGCACATAGATTGCTGAAGTGATAGATCCGATCGATTGGCCTACATTAGGTCTGCTCAACCGGTCCATCGTGGCTAGGGCTGGAAAAATTCCTGTTCGTGTCGTGTTCGTATCAACACGTTTACAACACGACATGATTAGGCCGAACACGAACATGACACGATTAATAAACGTGTCAGAAATGCAAACACAAACACAACCTGCCTATTGTACGTGTAACACGGCACGTCATGATTAACATGATTACTAAGCGGGCCATAATGGATTGACATGATAACAACAAGCATATGACACGTTTATGGCCCAGTTAACTAAAAATTAAAAAAATAAAAAAATCCAATAAAGAAAATTAACAAAAATACAATATCTAATTAATACTAACCTATTATAAATATTTCAAATATTTTTATTTTTAAGTTTAAATGTGTTATAAACGGGCAGCTCGGGTCATGCCATGTTGACATGTTTAGACGTGTTAGCATGAAGCCAAACCATTTATTTTTGTATTATTCGTGTCAACTTATTTATGGCCCAATTAATAAACATGCGCTCTAAACTTGTTTATCTTGTGTCGTTTTCGTATCGTGTTATCATGCCGTGTCTGAAATTGTCGGCCCTAGTAGTGGCAGCACTCTAGTGATGCGTTTTTAGCTTCTAAGATTTATCCCAATTCAAACCAAACCTAATGGATAAATCCTACTTTATTTGGCCTGGGTATCCTTCATAGAGCATAAATTTTGATTCAAATAACCTAATAGAGAAGTTGTCTAATTGAAACAGTCATATACAGATAATCTCATACACATAAAATCTATCTTAAAACATTTAACATGTTTATCTTGAATTAATTCAATCAATAAACCAACGTAAATTATTAAATCCAATCTATCAAATTTTAATCAATCTAATAAATAACATAAGTAATCAATCTGTACAAAAAACATGTCGCATTATTGCAGGAATTATCATAAGCTAGCAAATGAGACCTGATAGACATATATAGATCAAGCTCCTATAATTATAAAATAACATATTCTTGATACATATATTTTATAATCATCAACTCTAAAGCTATTCCATTAAAAGCTTTAAGTTACACTCTTGAATTATATAAAATTACGATACTTTAATAAGTTTATTGTCCATGATATATCGTAATAAATAACATCCCTATAGGATATTCATAATTGGCTTGAGCATATATTTTGTTTTACTTTCTTGATTATTTTAATCTTATGTTCCATTATCTAACCTTTGGAATACTTACTATTCATAAATAGTATACCATTCAGTTACACCTATGTATCCAAATAGTTGAGCGCTTTACTTTCTAATTATAAGATAATGCCTATAAGAGAATATCATTAACTCTACAAAAGATAGCTATAGATTCCATACATATGAATAACGAATCCCCATCAATTAAGAGTCATGTTTCTAACACATTGGTATATGTACCATCATCTAATTTAGGATGTTACCATTTGATATATCAAAAAATACAAGTCAAGAATATGGGCCTATTAATCCATTTAAGGATTAAGATATGACACATATGACTGTTTAAAGTGAATTGATTTAAAAGATTTATTAATCAAATTAATTCATGTTTAGTCCCAATCCAATATATTGTTAATTATGCCAATATGCCAATGTTTCTATTCGTAGAGTCTAACTCAGATGACCAAGATAAGTCATCTCTTGTTAGAGATGTAAACAACATAATAATTTTGACATGAATAAAATGCTCAATTTTATTCCCTCGATTGCAGACCTTATCATTTAGACTACCACCTTTAAGATTCATGTTTTCTACATAATCTGTTTATCATATACATGATATTAAAGGTTTACATTGATAGTCTTAGACTTTTATTTGCTTGTCATTTATTCAACATAAATAAATAAAAAGAGGACAACATTGATATATGAAAATAAATAATAAATTCTTTATTGATTAAATGTTTCTAAAAACTATCAAATCAATTGATTCTTAGGGCCCCTTGTCTAATATTTAGATGAGTTAATTTCCGGTTAATATAAAAATGACCTGTAACTTTACTTTTTGACAATAACCTATAAAAAACGTATCATGTTGTAACTCATATTGTCGGCTCTAATAAATGGAATTGATTTATAAGTAGTTCTTAAAATTCTTTTGTTTTCTCTTTAAAATTAGGGCATGTATATATTTAGATTTGTTCCATGAATGGTTATAAAACTAGAAAATGTCTTGTAAATGATTTCCCTATTAAGTTTTGTATAAAACTATTAAATTAGACTCCTAAAAATATGACTTTCTCTAGTCTATAGAAATAGCATTGAGTTTAAAATTAAACCATATTTAGTCACTAAAGTAGAACCATGTATGAAACTATTAAATTAGACTTGTAAAAATCTAACTTTCTCCGGTCTATAGAAATAGCATTGAGTTAAAACTAGAATCATATTTAGTCACTAAAGTGTAAAATTTGCCAAATTTGATCCATTTTACTAAATAAATGAATACAAAACTTTAAATATATGAAGTTATATCAGATTTAGGCTATAAACTAAAAAAAAAAAAAAAAAACTAAAATCAGTCATTCCATTAAATAGATATAACACCCTAGAAATTTCAAGTGCATTATAGATGCAACATTTATAAGTTATTATGAGTAATTTTTATCACAAGGATTTTTATTGAATTCAAATTTTATGACAAATATTCATGAAGTGAATATTTATAGATATTAAGATGAAGGTTGAATGATGAACAAGTGAAAAAAAGGCTAGAAGTAAAACTGTTGAAGAATATGTCATAACAGATTCTACGACGAAAATATAGCATGGGAGTTACGCTATATAAAATAATACAGTGTAGGAATTATACTGAATAAAAGTATGGGTAATTATAGAAGATTGTGGAAGCTAGTGGAAGCTGGTGGAAGCTTGTAAGAGGAATACTAACAGTATAGGAAAACTTTTTTGTAGTATAAACTTATATTGTGTAAAGTCAAAGCAAATCTTGAATTTTCTTCCTCATAGGTGTGGAAAATTCCACACAATTCTTGGTCCAAAATAGTGCATATTAAGGAAAGAGAAAGTCAGAAATTTTTATTTACAAAAATGCCACCAAACTTTGCCCATAAATATCCTTCATTTGTTTAATTTTAAAACTTTACTTCCTCCACCTTTCTCTCTCAAACCTGCCATATATATGCTTAGAATATCTCTAAACTTTGATGAGTTTAAATCATCAATCATCCTTAGAATCAAGGTATACCCTTCTCGAGAAGATCAAGAAATTAGTCATGCATACCACGTGTTTGCCAAAGTTTATAGACTATGGTATGAAAGGAAAATTATATGGCTTGACTGGTTTGTGTATTATGAATTTATAGATATGTCAAACACGCTAAAAAAGGACTTGCACACATGAGAAAACAGATCTATTGCAGATCTGTTACAACAAAAGTTATAACAGATTTTAGAAATTTGTATTTTTGAGACACTTAGAGGTTGAATTGATTTCTAAGATTAACATAAGTTTATTGGAAACGTTGAGATGAACACCTTTTATGAAAAAATTTTCTTTGAATTACAATTGGATCAAGTAGAAAAGGAAAGTTTTCAATTTTGCCCATTTTGGAAAGTGGCCAAAAGTCCATCAAGATGTTTGATTTTAGAAAAAGTTAAAATATAAAAGTTGTAGATCTTTTCAAAACTATCAAGGTTTGTTGAATGAGATGTTAGTCAATTCTGTATAGTATAGTATTTGATTTATGCATTTACAAGATTAAGTTATGAAGTTTCAAAGACGATTTAGAAACGAGCCCCGAGTTCTTTGAATTAGCTTAATGTCCTTAAGCAAGAAATGTTTAACACAATGTTAAGTGCAATATTGTATGACAAGACAAATGATCCGATAATAGTTTATCTAAGTTATGAAGTACAAAAATATATCAATGATAAGCATATGAACTAATAGTCGGGTGTCGTTTGAAGAAGACATAAAGTCAACTACTAGAAAGAAAGGACCAAATTGGAAAGTACTAGAGCAAAATCCAAGTAAGTCTCAAATCTTACTCATCGCATGAAGAAAATGAATTTCAAGTGCTATGTTTGATTTTCGATGCTTGATGTTTGAATGAGAAATGTTTGCATCCGTTATGCTTAATGCTTAAGTATTAACATATAATGCATGGCAAGTTTAGCATTTTGATATGCTTACTAAACTTTGCAAGAAGGTAAACTAAAGGTGTAAATTAAATGTTGTATCAGGCTGCTTGATATAGGGTTTACAAGTTATATTAAAGTTATGACCTCGTTGTTTGATGGTGTTAAGTCTTCTACGAAGGAAGCATTATGTTATGTAAAGTTAAAATCTCATGATTGATAATATTGTTACGTACACTTAAGCTCACAAGGTCAAAAAAAGATAAGATTAATAGTAAATATGTTCATAAAAAAGCATAGGTAGAATCATGTCTATTGTCTTTGCTTGTATTCCTTTATGAGAAAAGATTTAATGAAAAATGTTTCACAAGAAAGATTTTAAGAGAAAGTTTTTATGAAATGTTTTGCAAGAATGATATCATTTTAGAAGAAACGTTTTATGAGATATGTTTGAGCTTATTGAGCAAAAGCACATTAAAGTTCCTTCATGCTATAAGAAATAAAGTAGAAGGACATTATGAATGTGTCATGAGCTTGGCAAGGCGGTGGAACAACTACGAAGGTTAGGTTATAGATACTGCTACAGTTGTTTTCCACTGTATTAAAGAACTCTGTACTTGTTATAGTATGAATATGTATTTTAAAACTACGTTTCTATTTATGTTGCAACAAAAGTTACAATAGTTTTAAGTATGTTTTCAAGATAAATTAAAATACTTCATATTTTTTTACTAATAAATAAGATTAAGGTTAAGAATTGAAGTTTAAACAAATTAAGTAATGGCTTGAGAAACTAGGTCATCACAATAGATTAAAGAAAAATATTAATTATCAACTTTAAGTCCACTTTTTTTTTAAAAAAAGTTTTTTTTTAATTAGTAAAAGAGTGATTTTTTTTTGGAAAACAAGTTAGCTAACTTTTTTTTTCTCTTCCCTTTTTTTTTGGAAAAAAATATTCCCTATTTTTATTTAAGATAGCAGAAATTTTTCTTGTTTCAAAATTTTTTGATACAATTTTTTTCTCAATCGTGACTACTTGGGGATAGGACCAGGGCTAAAAGAATACAAGACCAAATATAGTGATCTAAAGACTATTGACTAATATGATTGGCTAAACAGTATTTGTAGGTCAAAAATTGGACAAGGAGTATGATTCTCTTATCATTCCACATACCCTTCTTAAAAAAAAGTGCAATTATATTCTTATCCTACACTATAATTTGTAATCTCAAAATACCTTGTAAGAATATATTTAAATCCCAACAACTATATAAGTATATTTAAAGCTCAAGAGGGTTAGGGTAAGTCATTTCATTCATCAAAATATTATATATTCTTGTACACACTTATAAAATATATTGAGAACTCTAAAATACAATGTTAAAAAGGCTAAAAGAAATGGTTGTAGGCATAATCCGACAGTAAAAACCATGTCCGGCTTCACTATAAGATGAAAAGTTCGAAGCGTCCACCCAAGTTAAAAAGAAAAGCTAAAAGAAAAGTAATTGGTTAATGAAAGGTTGGTTTGTTTGTTTGTTTGTTTTCCTTTTTTCTTTTTTTTTTTCTCCTCACGGGATGACAGTGTTTTTCTTTTTAGTTTTTGAATAATGAGAGAAACCATTATTTTTTTTCCCTTTTCAGAGAAATATTTGCTCCATTACGCTATGATGTGGCAAGGAGTAATTGGACAAACATAAAATATTACCGAGTAATTAGGCCAGTCAATGAGAAGAGATGCAAGTAAAAAGCACGAAA
>CAMOHE010045574.1:0-16474 GCA_946598075.1 Artocarpus hirsutus | reverse complement strand
AATATATCTCATAACAAGAATCTCACAGCTTACATTTTAAGCAGTTACATAACCTAAGTTTATTAAAAATTCTATAACTCATGAAATACTCATCAAATCATTACCAAACTTTCCAGTCCTATACTTAACATATATATATACATATCCACCAAATTTCGTGCAAAACAACATTTATTTGCAACAAAAACAATAACCATACATATGTGCAACAAAGCTGATCACCAACAATTTACTGTGAGTGGTGGAGAGGAGAAAATTCATAACTTTTTATATAAAATTTGGATTAAAGTGAAATTTGGAGGAGAATCTCATAACACATGCATAATTAACATACTAAAAATTCAGAGTAAAATAAAATTCGTAGAGAAAGATATAGCAGTCACAATACAGGAGAAAAAATATGCTTAAGAATTTTCGAGATTGAGTTCATACCTTAGAACGATTTCTTCTTAACATTTCTTGAATTATCTCCAAAGAAATTTTTGATATTTTAATAAAAGAATTGCAGGGAAATTGGAGAGGAGGAAGAAGAAAAGAAATGTGATAGGAAGAGAGAGAAAGAGAGAGAGAATTCGAGAGAGAGAATTAGAGAGAGAGAGTACGTGAGAGTGAGAGGGAGAGGGAGAGACAAAACGTAAAAAAATGAATGAATACGTTACACTCTCCTCATTAATCAGAATTTTCTGATTAATTGCAAGACATAAATCATGGGAAGTGGAGAGGATTAAGGGAGAGAGTGAATTTTTATTATGGTAAAAAATGAATTTCAAAAATAAGGGAAAAAAACTCATCCTCTTAATACAATTCAGAAATTTTCTGATTAGATGCCAGGCAAAATTCGTGTAAATGGATAGAATTTAGAGAGAAAAAGTCAAACTTCCAAGAACGGATCGAGTTGCCATATTTCGCCTTTGTAAAACGGGAAAACTTTATCCATTAATTCAATAATTTCAAAAGTCAAATGTTTATTTACCAAAATAAAACAAATCATCCCATAATTATGTTATTTATCCAGAATAAATTATTCTTATCACAAATTCCACCTTATCACAATAAATTATGAAATTTCTGCTGACTGCTTGTTAGCTGTCATCGGCCTGCCGATCTCAGAAGTTCGGCCTGTCGATGACACACCATCGGCTTGCCGTTTCTGAGAAAAAATCATTTCGGCCTGCCGAACCGAATGGTCCGGCCTGCCGATCTGCCTTTAAATAAAAATCATTCATAACATTTAATTATCAATAAAAAATATAATTAATCATATAACATTAATGACATGAACATTTAAGCACATCAATTCCACGTGAGCATCACCTGTCATAACACTTAAAATAAAATGGTTAGCACCATTAAATTATATATCATAACATAATATTTAACGTCGTTATTTTCATAACAAAATCCGTTACATAAAATTAGGCGGGCGTTACATGTAGTCCTTATTCTCTAGGTGGTCTCAGACTTAAACGTTCTATAGGTCTCCAATGAATTACTTTCCTCAAATGGGACTAGAGGTTTCTAACTAATTGGGATGCTTTTTGGGCCCATGTTTTGGTTGCCAAATATAATGGAGGTTCCTTCATTTCCTTTTACATGGAAAAAGCTTAGACTTTTCTTTCTGGAATACTCTTGTCTCCATGCAACCTATTGTTCACAAAAGTATCTGTGGTCATATTGGTGATGGTCAAAGAATCAATATTTGATTGAAGCCTTATGTGGCATCTGGCGTGGGTCCCACCTCAAGCCTCCATAGGACCTACCTTGCGGGGCCCCCGGACTTATGGCTCTTATTACTACTAGCTCAATTGGTACTCGAGATGGAAATAAAAACCTCTTAACGGAGGTTTGAGGTTCGAACCCAAGGGACGTGAAAGAAAAACCCTGAGGGGCCAGAGGGCCCCAAAAGGGACAGTAAGGATGAGTTGGTGGCACGGGGATGGTCTACCAATAAGAGCCATAAGTCTAGGGGCCCCGCAAGGTGGGTCCTATGGAGGCTTGAGGGAGTACGCCCGGGCCGGACGCCACACCTTAGGTCCATAACTTGCCCAACTTCAAGCCTCTTCCAATTGCTCTCACCTTTTCCCTATACATTAACTCTATCGAAGATCTCGTCCTTTTTCTGGGTTTGTCTTGAATACCAACTTAGTTTGGGATATATTCGACTATGTCTCAACGAGAGCTGTTTTTGACATTCCTCTCTCATCCTCTCTTTAGGCTATAAATGGATTGGGGCAAAGTGCAAACCTGGCCGCATTACCTCCAAGTATGGTTACCCTTCTTGGTTAGGGAATCTGCTGCTCCTCTCTTTGAAGGATTGTTGTTGCTTGGAAGAAGCTTTGGTGTGCAAAAAATCTATAGCATCGCTAAATCTTTTGGCAGTAGCTTTGTTGGGACATCCTCCTTACTCGTGTAAAGCTTAGTCGATTCACTAGCTACAAAATTAGTTCTCCCTTTTGCGGCATGGAAGTTGGAAATGTCTTGCATCCCTTTCTCACTTATGCTGCCACTAAAGTAGTTCGGTTTGTCTCTTCATGGGGGTTAAACCTGATCTTCTGCATGTATGCACTATGGCAGAGTTCTTTAAATTCTCTCTCGACTTTCTGTTTGGTAGATTTCTTGCTTTCTTCCTCCATCATCCAAGACAAAGTTGGCATGCCAGAAATTGGTTGGTCTTTGAGTAGGTTCAACCCAACTTCTAGTTACTAAGTGAACTCTCCTCCAAGGTCTTCTCAAAGTAGAAGACAATTCTTTTGGTCCCATTTGCTTACCTACCTTCTTCCTTCTCTTGGTTACCGCTACTGTGTGACTGGACCAAATTAAACATTGATGCTGCTACCTCAACAAATGATGCCGTTGTTTTTGTTGTAGTCAGCGACTTTAAGAGTGTCATTTTTTTAAGGATATTTTGTCCATGCACTTGAACCATGTTTCATTGAAAGCCCAGCTCACAAAGCAGTGTTTAAGCTTTGATTGGATAAGAATCTCAGCCATGCTATCATTGAGTCTGATTCCCAGGTTGTTGTTAAGCGCTTTCTGGACCTTTCCTCCCTTTGATTGGAAGACTAGCGAAGTGCTCCATAATGCTCGTGAAGCTGCCAAGTCCTTGCCTATGCTCTAATGTGTCTGGACTTCTTGCATTACACACATACTTGCCAAGAACATTGCAAAATGGTTCCTATCCACTGATTTTTTTTTTTTTTTTTGGTTTTATAGATCTTAGCTTTATTCCTAATGATGTTATTTCAGATGTAGAAGCTGAACAGAAGTAGTCTTTGTTTTTGCCTCTTCCTTTGTACTGCTCCTTTCTGACTTTCTACAAAATCTATCTAAATATCCCAAAAAAAAAACCCCTCTTAGAGATACAAATCAAATCTAAAGAATGATTCCGGCAATAATTTTTAATAGAATTTTGGGACCAATCATTCCCAATTCTCCGAACATTCCAATAAAGAAGGATTACCTCTACTTCTAGTAGTTTCAAATTAACTTGCTAGTATTAACGTCCATACTATTTCTCTGTGCCTTTCTTGGCTCGACTGAGTTAAAATTGTTCATTGTATCTGGCTTCAGCTTGATCCGCCCATGATTGTGAGACAAAGTGATTGACTTTATCAAAAGTTTTTGTTTTTGATCAGCTCCCTGAACAAAAGTTAGAGCAACCACCAAACTATTAAGGTTTAAAGACTTGGAGACAATATCAAAATGTAACTTTGATGAAGATGAGTCCAAAGCATCATTATTTTTTGTCTAGACGGACCATTTTATTTGTTTTTAGAAGATCACTCTCGAGGCTCGCTCTTACAGCAATTGATTATAGAGTGTCCAATCGACGAGCAGTGTGTTCAAAAATTTGGGATGGTTTCATGTTCGTCAAGGGAGGGAAAAATAGAGCATCCCATTCTTCCAGCAAAAAAAAGTTTCTAATAGAGGTTCTGATGGTTTCCACATCAACCAATATTCCAGCAAGGGCTTCAGTAATGATTTGATCAAGCTTTATGGGCATGCCAATGTTAGTTGTTATCTCAAAGAATTGTGGATGCCAATACTCCCAAGCCAAATAATAAAGATGAACCCATGATTCAGTATGTAGGTTTTTACGTAAACATATTGAAATTCGGCGTCCACGTTGCAGGTGTAAACTTCCACGCTTAAGGAAACAACACCCGTTGTCCAAATTATGCTTCTAATTTCTAAGGAATTTAGCTGAAACTAATAATATCCTTTGCTAAGAGATATTAATTTCCATTCCTCATGGATTCTCTTTAGTTGTTTTTTTTTTTAAAAAAATCATAGCCACATAATTTTCTTTTTTAACAGGTTAGTAGGTTAGTGTAAGAGAAATTATAATATGTTTCTCAAATGTTTAAAGTCAAAGGACACACAACTATGAAAACACATTTTTAGTGTTTTTAGAATCAGCATGTAACATGGCGACACTAGAAATTAAAGTCACAGCGTTGGAATGTGGAAGAAAACATTTTTAGGATAGAGGCCTCAATGCCTTGGCGCCATGAATACTAGGCTAGCAATGTGGCGCCCATTTGGAAATCAACTTCATTTTGGTGCTGCATACTCATCGCCAAGAAGCTAGTGCCGTGACCCCCACCCAAAAAAGCTGGTTTCAAACAATGTCCTTCGAGTTGTTTCAAACCATTGTGTTGTTTAATTGTACGCTTTCAAAGAAATTGTGAATACCTATTAGTAACAAACATAACTATTGTAATTCACAAAAAGGATACCTTTATATGAAAGGTTGCATAATTGAGATGGTTGCACCAGTTCATGAAATGATTAATCTCTATAAATTAATAGTTTTCTTATCTTATTTTGCATTACAATATTATTGCTAGATGTTGTGTTTAGAGTTTGTTGTATATAAGGATAATTTGCCGTTAAAAACCCATTCACAAACTATTCTCATTATGCCTTAAGCCCATTTTTGTTTCCAGAGTTTCTCAACCTTTTCTTCAACACTTGGATCCTTTGATTAGAAATTCAATTGAACCAACCATTAACCACATGAGGGGAAAGAAAAAAAGAAAGAGGTGAAAAAATGAAATCAGAGCTACAGGTTAAGAAAACCGGTAGAATTAGGGGCGCTGCTAACAAGGTAAGGCGAAAACCTAGCAAAGCAAAAAAGAAAAAAAAAAAAGTTGGCCACATCATTTCCTAGTATTCATCTATTAAAAGCTTTTGATTCATTTAACTAAACAAATTTAGAAGCTTTTCTAATTGTTTTAAAAGTTTCTTTTTCATGCAGAATTCAAATATATACTAATAAAAAAACCTCTAAACAGATTTTTTTTTTATGATTAAAAGCTAAAACACAAGCTATCTCACGCAGCCTATATTTTTTATGGTTTCTTATATGACACTCACATTTTATTTCTTTGAAGAAGGAATCAAATGTATTATTTTCTTAATGAGCAAACATAAAGATGAATTTCCTGGAAGCAGCCAAGCAGGGATAGAGCAGCGCTTGCTTTATCACACTAGTTTCCTTCTTTAAACAAATAAATGTTAACAAAGTGGTCGCTAATTGCCGTTCACGGTGATCACAAGAGGTTTGTAATATTTCTTTAAAGAAGGAATCGCATGTATTCTTTTCTTAATGGGCAAGCATAAAGGTGAATTTCCTGGAAGCAGCCAAGCAGGGATAAAGCAGCGCTTGCTTTATCACACTAGTTTCCTTCTTTAAATAAATAAATGTTAACAAAGTGGTCGCTAATTCCCGTTCATGGTGATCACAAGAGGTGGCCTCCACTTTGAACTTTAACTTTATTCTTTCTAATCACCTCTTGTCATCACCATGAACGGGAATTAGCGACCACTTTGTTAACTTTTATTTCTTTAAAGAAGGAATATAATCTATTTGTGTAGTATATTCATATGTAATAAAGCAATGTAAATGATGAGAATTAGTGGATTGCAACGAATGAGAAAGTATGACTATTTTATTACTACATTTATATCCTTTTCGACTTTTTGTTTTTTGGTAAAAATGATGAGAATGAGTGGATTGCAACGAATTTCAACTAAATTGGCAAGCGCTAAAAGCTTCACATATCACTCCAATAACCCTGCCCAACTTTATTTATTTATTTTTTAAACGCGGTGGAGGGATTCAAACTTTTAATATTGTGATAGAGTGGAGTGTGATTTTACTGTTAAGTTATGCTTATAAACACCCTAGTTAATTTTGATGTACGAAACAAAAATAATATATAAGGAAAATAATTTGCAAAAAAATATAACAAACTATGGCATCCAATTCCCCTTACAATAAATTCAGCCACTTGAGGAGTGGAGTGAAAGTCCATAAATGTGGATCTAATTATGTCCGTCATTTATAGCGCAATGTCATTTTCTTCGGCAAAAAGAAAAACATATTTCAAAAGTGTAATCGACATTTACTGTTAAAACTAAAATATTCGTTTTCTCGTGCATATAAAAATTAATTATCAAAGTAACATTTATTTATAATAACTAATACCACATGCAATATTTATCTTAGCACTTGAATATTTTTTTGGGTATAACTGATATGTATTTTGTAACATAAATAAAGATAACAACAATATAACAGTAAGGGAATGATCACTGCAACGGGATCTGTGAATGTGTAATAGAAGATCTATTGCAGAGTCTCCATGACTGACAAATCCACCACAGAAGGTAGATTCTGCAACACTTGTACCACTGATGGTTCTTGAGAAAACTGTCATTAAATGTTTAGTTAAAACCACAAAATAAATTTTTTTTTAGTTTTGGATTTTCGTACCGCGTTTTAAATGAACGACAATTTATGAGAAATTAACCACCATCTAAAGTGAAATTTAACTCGCGCTTCTTTACAATTTTAGTGAAAAATTCTCTCTCTCTCTCTCTAGATTCTAACACCCTGACCAAATCAACCATAGTCCCAATTGATGTTTCCAAGAGAACAACCCCTAGTAATTAAGCCAATTTGAGCCTAGACCTTTTTCTTTGGCTAACAATATCTTCTTATCTAGTCTGAGCATATTTATGTCTTTACCCTTGTTCTAAAGATGAATTGAAGCTTTAGACACTTATTTCATATACAAGGGAAATTTAACAGGGGTTAAGTTTGGGATAGACGATAAGTGTTGAGGAAAAAGTAAGAATCAAGAAAAAGGGAGGGAAAGCTTTTGAAAGGATAGCTCATGAAAGAAAATCACAAATAAAAATAATAAAACAGAAATATATTAAGAAAAAGAGTTTTGTAATAAATACTCTTGAGCTTTTCTATCACAGTTTTGAATACTACAAGATTGGTTAGAATGAAGTAAAGCCCAAACACAATGATATTTAGTTTATGTTTAACATTTACTTGTATAGATTTTGAGAGGTGTTTTTTGAAAATTCTACAATGTTTCTAACTCCATGAAGTTTTTAGAATCTTTGTGATATACTCACCCTTCTTTCTTTTAGCCACTATCCTTTGGCCCCGTTAAAACCTGTATTGAAGAGCTTTTGATTTCAAGTGGCGCCTTAGGCGTGGTGGAGATTTGTACCAAAGGAAGAGCTTTTGATGTTTGACACCCTCATTAGAAATTGGGTGCTTGTTTTTGTGAGGTTCATAGGGATTTACTTATTAAAAGCATGCACAAAATTGTAGACATTGGCTATTTTACACACACACTAAGAATGATTGTTGTAGGATGTATTCATTTTAGAATTGCTATGGATTTAACTCAATACTTGTTTGATTTCAAGGCGATGATTTCTTGTTGTTCTATGAGATAATAGGTTGGAAGATTAGTATGTCTTGTCTTCTTTTTGTTTAGGTTTTACTCAAGCACTAACAAAAGAGAAGTGTGGTAGAGTTATTAATCTAGCACCATGCACCTTATTGGTGTCCTAGCACCAGACAAGCTAAAATTCGAGCATGCAAACCCCAACACCCTCTTTTCATGCACCTTAACCTATTGACGAGTTTTTACTTGATTGTTTATCAAAAAAGCTCTAAATTATTCTATTTTCATCCCAACCTTAGAAAGCTATAAATACATCACTTTGGAGCACAAGAAGATATTGTTTTTACCATAATTTTTCAACAAAAGTAGAGAAAACAAAGATTGGCAGAGAGACATGAATGGTGGCTCTGAAAAAATCATCGACTTAAAGATTTTTGAAGACCATTCCATTTCTTCTTTTCATTCATTTTCTTGAATCTCTAATGTTGTTAATTTGTTATTTTCATTTTTATTTTCAATTATACTAGGCTAATTTTTTTTATTAAGGGTGATTTCAAAACCTTAGACATAGCCATGTGATTTGCATTTTCATAATTATTTTTAATTTTCCCATTGAAATTCTTTATGTTCTTTTATAATTAATGTTTGTGGTTATTTTCTTGTTTTATTTGAGTTTGCAAACTAAATAAGACTTGAAAATATTCTATTGTTAGGATAGAATTCTTGATCCATAATTATCTTGATTTTCTAATCATTATTAGCAAATTGTGGTCTATGATTGTGACAGTCTTTTGTTTGATTCCTTTGGAACGAGAGATTGATAGTCCACAAGAGTGCCCGATGATGTAGGAGATGGCTTAAAAAGACCCAAAACATCAGAAGGCTAGAGATCATCAAATAGTCCCATGACCATAGGAACAAAACAAAAGTAATTCTTTTTTTTTTTTTCCTTTTCATCCTTTTCTTTTCTCTCTTTGGTTCCTAAGAAATCTTAAAAAAAAGGGTTCAAGAACTAAATCAGCTCTATGGGAGCAAAGATTTGGAAGTGAAATAAGACCACCTAAGTGTCCTAGGCAAACAAAAATTCAAAAAGGAAAGCAAGAAAAAGGAGGCAATGGAAAAATACCTAGAAAATGTTTGAGAGAAATTCAGCAGCAATGGAGATAGAAGGAGGAGCACCACAATAGTTATCATAAGTAAAAATGGGAAAGAAATGAACTAAATCATATTCAAATTCGCAGTTAATGCCAAAATCAATTTGGACGGTCAAGATTGAATTTCACCAAACTACCCAGATCAATTTAGGCAAGCCTCATAATTTTAAAACACAAGAATGTGTGCCTCGAAACTTAGGTCCATGCAACACATCATTTCCCATGTCCAATCACCAATAAGAGTACCAAGAAGGAAATGCCATGTGGAAACTTCACTCGAGCGGGCCATTCTAGGAAACATGTACATTCAACCTTCGAGAACCTTCCTTGAAGATCAAAAAGACACTGAAGGAAGATACAAAAGGCACCCTTAAGACCTAAAGAGGCTAACAACTTGACATGACTTTTTGTTGTAGATTTCCTTTAACTAAGAAGTTGGGACTTACTGTTAGGAGTAAAAATAGCACTTTAGTAATTACCATACATATTTTAGCCAATCGCCTAAAAAAATGGAATGGAGAAAGTCAAGTGACTAGATCGACTAGAGATGACGAGCCAATTGGAGTTGATAATCGACTAAAGACCAATGAGCACCACATGGAATAAATCAAGAAAGGATCATCTTTGGATCCTATGAAGACCAAATCAACTAAATTCATAGATAAAGGCAAGGATCACATCAATCTTGGAGAAGAAGCAACGTTAAGCCAAATGAGGAAACAAGCAAACGAGAAAGTCAATTGGAAGAAAATAAAGAAGTTACACTTTTCTTGGTTAACTCATAATCAGCTCCAAATCAAGCAATTAGGATGTCTAATGTGCCCCCCATATATATAGAATTGATCCCACAAATTACACACTTTTATACTCTGAATATTTACACTCTCTCTCTTTGCTTTTTGACTTTAAATCTCCTCCTCTTTCTCCCCTATTCTCTATCACCTCAATTATTGTACTATTTCAACATATAATGAAACCTTGAGACCCTCCAATGTACGTAGCCTCTGTTCTAGAGGTAAACCACAATAAATACGTGTGATCTTTTATTTTTATCACATTTTATGCATTGTTCTTGTTGCATGTCAATGCGACACTAACCAACTAACTCCCATGCTATCAACTCCCGGGAATGGCCATTGGAGCTTACACAAATTTACTTGTAGAATTCACCCTCTATACGGACGAAAGCATGAAATAAGCTTAATGTCTCCTACAAATTTTTATTCGAATATGCTTCCTTAACACAATATATATTTTTTTGTGCCTGAAGTTTTTTATCTTTCTTTATTAATTAAATGAACTAATTTGGGCATGAATTCGATTTAATGGTTTTCGTCCAAGAGTTACCAAAGGACAATTCATGAAATACTTTTTAAGTTCAGAGACTATTTATAAGACAAAATTAATTACATATGTAGACTTATTTTACACAGAGAAAAGAATTTAGAAACTATACCTAGATTTATTCCTTTAAACTAAATCTTCACCATTACAAACACTTCATACATAATTGAATAGTCAGCTATGTAGATGCAAGGTCATGGTATGCTTCCTCAATATATCAGATAATATAAATTTGTTATATGGGTCATAATTTTATTTATCATAAGATTGACAGAATTATACATTTTAAGGCCACAAACTCAACCACGCGCAAAAAGGGGGAAAAAAAAAATCCTGTTCGTGGGCACCTTTTTTTTTTTTTCGTTTTTTTTCTAAGCAAAAGAAAGAGAGCAACATGAAACTCTTAACACTTTTTTTCTCATCTACATTAACCTAAACCTTGTAGGTTTCCCTTTAGTGCATGTGCACTCTTCAGAAAAAAAAAAAAAGAAGGAAAGAGAAAAAGAAAACTAGTTGATAATGATAATAAATAAAGAATAGAACTGCATTACATGTGCATGTAATGCTTTATGTTCTTAGGAAAGCCCCTCTCCCGTGGAAAAGACTGCAGGCATTGCAGGTAGTTTAGCTATAAATTAGAACGTATAACCTTTCTGTGCAATTAGAGATTTGTAAAGAACCAATTCTCAACTTTTCTTCACCGAACAGGGGTTCTAATCTATTTTGAGGCTATTGGTACACTTCCTGCATGTTTTCCAAGGTGATGTATATATACCAATAAAGTGTTTATCTCCCTAAATTTTTTGTTTAATTTCATTTTTTCCTTTTTGTTTTGAATTTATATTTCGGGTCCAATTCATTGTCGTTATATTGTTCTTGTAGCTGCCGATGATTTGCTCTGGGGATGGGGGTACAGTTGTTGATTACAACATTACAAAATACAAAAATTAAAAAGATAAAAGATTAAAAAAAAAAAAAAGAGTTATTGCTATGTACAAATATATACAAAAAAAAGGAGCAATTTTAATCAAAATGAAAGCACAACATATATCCCAACTATAATCTAACGTCTTCGCATATGATATTCTTTACAAAGCCATGCTTTGTTAGACAAGAAAAGACAAATTTTAACAAGTTAAGCAAAAATGAATGAAAGACTGACAAACTTAACATAAAATTAAGAATCTATTTTCCGCTAAAAATGGAGAGAAAGGGAATGTATATATTTTTGGTGTCTCATACTCGTGGCGAGTGAATGCATGTGTATTTTTCTTGAATGCATAAAATTAAAGTCCATTTTTTCCTCTAAAAGCTTGTATATTAATTTGTTTCGTGTATTGATATAGTATGGCACCACAAATGGAAGAACTGAGAGGCTCTACTTCGACAATATCATCATCAGATGCAGAAAGCTGCCGCGTGGATGGTATAGAGTTGCAAAACTTAACAAGGGATCTACTCTAAAGTCTAAAAGGGATATATATATATATATATATATGCTTGAACCTATATATATAGGGTAGAATAGTTCTTTTCTCCAAGTTTATTAACCAACACTGTATTGCATGATATATATACATATATAAAGGAGCAGACAACGAACCTTCTGTGAATAGTCATGTAATTAATGGTGACATAGAAATGCGACAGACCATGGAAGGACCAGCAGATGCAAATTTCACACATCCTTCCCAAGATAATGACCATATTGCAGCTGATGGTACGCAATCTTGCAGACTCTCACCATTTTCCTACCTTCATATTCCCTTTTTGAAGATTTTCTTTCACAGCAGCATCGATACAGACTCTATTGGTGTCGTACACAAAACCTATTTAATTATTATTTGAACAATCCTTTTTTAACCCTACGGTTATAACCCATTAATAAACCAGTGGAATCCAATCTAAAAAGTACACCATATACTAAACTAGGACACACAATAATGTGAGTAATGGGCTTACAATTCATGGAGATTATCATTGTCATGGTCATTATTATTATTTTGGTTAACGAGAATAATATTGGTTACCACAATATATGTCCTTGATATATCATATAGCAATACAAAGGGAAGCGGAAGCGTCTAGATCATCAATATCATCAACAGGTGCACAAGGCCCCAATGTGAATGGTAACGCAGAAGAGTCAAATCTACCAGTCGTTATAATTACTGGCCCAGTACATCATATAATTCAACCTGCTTTTAACGTAATAAGAGGTCAAATCTTGTTCTCTCTTGGCTTTTATATTTTCATTCTTTTTTTGCTCTAAAACACACGCATAGTTTTAATTTGTTCATATTTTATATATGTATGACGTATAGGACAAGTAGCAGACAATGAAGCTTTTAGCTCAACGTCTCAAGCAATAGGTCACGCAAATGGTATAGAAATAGAACAGATGCAAGTTGTATTCACACTTAAATATCCATCGCAACCCCCAACAAATCCTAGTTCTGTACGTCCGGAGCAAAACAACGGTCATATTATTGATATTTTAGAGTCGCAACCACCAACAAATCCTAATTCTGTAAGTCCTGAGCAAAACAGCGATCATATTGTTGATATTTCAGAGTCGCAACCGCCAACAAATCCTAGTTCGGTAAGTCTTGAGCAAAACAGCGATCAAAACAGCGATCATATTGTTGATATTTCAGAGTCGCAACCACCAACAAATCCTAGTTCTGTACGTCCTGAGCAAAACAGCGATCATATTGTTGGTATTTCAGATGATGGTATTATCTTTGTCCTTATTATATGTTAATTTCAAAAGGACTAATTATACTGACATCCTTTGTGCTTTGTCAAAATAACAGAGACATTAATATAAGGGGTCTCTCTACAATTTTTTAACAATTAGGGGTATCAATGTGATTAGTTTTAGTTTAAGGTTTTAACAAAGGACAGGGAGTGTCAGTAATTTTACCTCATTCAAAATTTCAAAATCTCTTGACTATATGTTGTTTTAAATTGGAACTCACTTTTTTTATCCAACGTTTAGAATTACGGAGATTAAAAAGGGGACTATATCGTGAGGCAACAACTGGTACTTGGAATGCTGCTAACAACATCTTACCAAAGGATGAAAAACAAAGAAAGTACTTATTGACAAAGCCGGTTCTAAGTGTGACAAACGAAACCGCTCTTCACATCGCCGCCGGAGCAAAGCAAGTTGAGTTTGTTGAAATGCTTCTTCGGGAGCCTGCAATGAAGGACTTTATCGGTGCAAAAGATGTTCAAAAAAATACAGCCCTTTGCACCGCCGCCGCAGCTGGAGCGTCTGAAATCGTTAGAAAACTATGGAGAAAGGATCCTAAGTTAATTTGCACTGCAGGTGGTGGCAACATGACTCCAGCTTATATTGCTGCTGCGTTTGGTCATGAGGGCATAGCTTCCGAGCTATACTCCAAACATATCCAGGACGAACAAAGTCCTATGGAGCGTACAGATAAAATTCACCTGCTTTTTGCGTGTATTAACAATGAGATGTTTGGTAAGTGCCTTGATAAACAAAGGGAGGAGGACTAAATAATTTTCGTTATATGTAATTTACTATTTTCTCTTCTGCATGCATTAATATATATCAGACTTCGTAAGTCGTCTAATGTGATTAACTAAACATAGAAATCTCAGTGCCGTATATTTTAATCACAAAGTCTCATTTTCTATTTGTTTTTCGCTTTGATCAAACTAATTATCTTCAAGAGCACAATTATACTTTCTTAAAAGTACTATACTTGTTTTTTCACTCATTTGGTAACATCTTTTTTTTAATATATAAAAGATAGTACAACCAGAATAAAGAATCAACGACTCATTGAATATCAAACCATGGTGAGTAAACCTAAAGGGAAAGAAGATTAAATCTTTGTCATAGTAAAGGCAGCAATATGAATTTTCGGCAAAACCATCTTGGAGGAGCTCCACAGCCTACTCCTATAGTGCCACATACCATAAATTGTTGTAAACATTTTTGTTTTTTTTTTTTTTTTTATTGGGCTTATGTTGTCAATATTATTTTGGTTAAATGATGCAGACTTGGCGTCAACGATATTAGCTGGTTCTCCTGATTTAGACCGTGAACGTGATTCCAATTCCGAAACAATTTTGCACGTGTTAGCTCGAAAGCCTTCGATATTCGCTTCCCAACGTCAAGGAATCTTCAACCAAATTTTACACCTATGTTAGTATAGATCTATAAAATTTGGAATACCTTTCTGATTATCATTCTAATTATTATATGTGACAAACTAATTTATGGATTAATTTCTCACTATCAGGTCCCCGTTTTACGTCCGCGAGCAATTGTCGCAGCTTGCAAGATAAAGCTTTCGAGTTTCTTGAAAAAGTTATAAGTGAACTTCAAAAAGGGGATTGGGAAGAGCTCCGAGAAATTGTCAAGAGTCCACGCCACTTATTATTCGAAGCAGCAGCATTGGGGAATTATAAATTTGTAGCCAAACTCGTCGAGTCATTTCCTGATTTAATTTGGGAAAAGGATGGAAATGGACAACTCATATTTCATGCTGCGATTTCGAACCGAAAATTGGATGTCTTTGAACTAATCTCTGGGACAGGGGTGCTCCAGAGCGTGATGCAAGCTTGGGAAGACGAAACTACTGGAAACAACATATTGCACATTGCTGCAAAATTACCACCAAATGATGTACTGAATTCATTAGCAGGGGAACCTTTCCAAATGCAAAAAGAAGTCTTGTTTTTTAAGGTAAGTATATTTAAAATATCTCAACCTTTTTGTTCAATAATTTTTACCCTTTCTCATATTTTGTTTTGTTTTTATTTTCTTGTTCACGAGGCTTCCCGAAGCAACATATTGCACCGTGTTGCAAAATTACTACCTATTGATGTACTGAATTCATTAGCAGGGGAAGCTTTCCAAATGCACAAAGAAGTCTTGTTTTTTAAGGTAAGTTTATTTAAAATAACTCAACCTTTTTATTCAATAATTTTTACGCTTTCTCATATTTTGTTATGTTTTTTTTTTCTTGTTCACGAGGCTTCCCTTCCCATTTTCTTTTTACATATGTTATAAGAGAGAGTGAGATTGGCGTGCACATTACAAATCCTTTTATTATATTATTATTATTATCATCATCATCATCATCATCATATAGTGCAACTCATAACAACATTTCACCTCATGGAAACGGCAGGAATTGCAAAGATTTGTGCCTGCTAAACAAAGGGGCAAAGGAAACAAGAACGGAAAAACACCTAAACAAGTGTTTACTCATGAGCATGAAGAGCTGAGACAAAAAGGAGAAAAATGGATTAAAAAAAATGCCAGTTATTGTCTTCTTGTTGCAACACTTATTGTGACAGTAGCTTACCCTGCCTCTTCTATTATCCCCGGTGGCGGCAATGACAATAATAAAAGCTTCAACATTCATCACAAGGGAAAATTGACTAGCGTTTTAGTAACTAATGCAATCGCCATGGGCTTCTCTATAGCGTCAATGATGGTGTTCTTTTCCATCCTCATATCACGTTTTGCGGTGGAGGATTTTATCTCCTCCCTGCCCCGCAAATTCTATTTTGGACTAGCCTCACTTTTTGTCGCTCTAGCATGCATGACGGTATCATTCTACATTGCAACAGTTGAAACGTGTTCTAATATCAAAGGGTCATCATAGCGTCATCGTTTCTGCTGATCAGCGAAATATTTGTGCTTCTCGTATTCTCTCCAATAAGATTGTCATTTGACTTTGGTGTAATAATTAGACAAAGTTTTTATGTTTAATTTATTGAAATTTTGGTGGTTGATGATATATTTATTTGATTTTTCGGTTAAATGATTCAGTGATTTTTTTTTATTGGGCTTTTACACACTTTGGTTGATGTTTAATTCCTCGATTTTATGAACATTCGCCAACAAGAAAGAAAGCAAATCTATTTCACCAATTAAACATGCATGTATGACGCAGTAGATTAAAGCGCAGAACAACATAAACGTCAACAAGAAAATTATGGTGGTTCATCTTTAATGAACGTGACGACAACTTGAGAGGTTTTTCACGATGAATTTAAAGAATTACAAGTGCGTTTGCTGATATTATGGACATGTAAAGATTTTTTTTAAGGGGTTGATTGATAATTACACAAACATGTACTTTGGACATTGTTTACTAAAGAATAATCGTTAAATATTAAAGCTTTATTTCAACATTTCCACTCATTTTATTTAAGTGTTTAAATTGGGAAATGTTTAAATAGAAGAATTCATTTTGAAAATTCCAA
>CAMOHE010045573.1:0-36689 GCA_946598075.1 Artocarpus hirsutus | reverse complement strand
CCCCCCCCCCCCCCCCCCCCCCCCCCCCCCCCCCCCCCCCCCGCCAATTGGAAGGAGAGAGATTTAATTCAACCTAACGTGGCAAAATCACTTCTGCAGAAAAACGACAGCTTTATTGACAGGTTTCCAGCTAATGACTTGTAGATAAGAACAATTTATTTAAGTCTGCCATGAGTTTAGCATGTTACCTTATGCAATTACCATCTGGAATATGTAAATTAACGTTTATGCCACTATCAAGAAGAAAAGGAAAATTGTCTACTTTTCTTTTTCTTCAGATGATCTTTTTTGCAGCACCATTATGCATGTAAAGAAGAAAATCAAGTTACGGAGTGACGAAAGAAGAAATATGATCAAATCTAAAACATTGCATAATTTCCTAAATTGCAACAAGTCCTGACTGCAAAAAGAAACAAATAAAACAAATAAAAAAAATATAACTTTTTTTTTAAAGATTTTCAGGGACCTGATGAGATTACCTTTTTTTTTTACCTACTCAATTTGGGTAGCAATACACCATAAAGACAAATCTAGTTAATTAATTTCCTTAATGGTGACAACATACTCTACGATGTGGGCCCCTTTTCTAAAAGAATAGAAAAGCGTGGGAGCCAAGTCATTCTTCTTGTGCATGGAGTGGAATGACAGGACTAATGCCACGTCTCTAGTACAGACATGATATTAGACGACGGTTAAAAATTGTCATCTAAAGATTACACAACAGTCACGAAAACCGTTATCTAATCTAGAGTTGTAATAGTTGTGGACATCAGACGACAATTATAAAGTATCGTCTAATGTCTACCTGGGCTCGAATTCGGTGCAAGGCGCGTACATTAGACGACAGGTTTTGCTTAGAAATATGTACCTTAGACGATAGTTTTTTCTTAACAACGTCATCTAGTATTGTTTTTGGACAACAAAATTGTAGCTTATATTTTCTCTGCCTCCAGGTGGCCTTCCCGTATTCAATTTGTTTTCATTGGCCTCCCAATTCACCAATGACATAAATTAGCAATAATTTATTAAAATAAAACATAACAACATATAACAATAACAATTAATTACATTCAATTAATGAATCATTTTACATACTCTTCCCATTCATCTATCACCTCACGACTATTGTGATAATGTGGTGTTGTGATTTTGGTGGTCATTAGATTATGTAAAAATGTCTCAAGAGAGCGATAATGACCACTAAAGGAGTATATGAAGGGTGCACTCTACCTTTTTATCAATATAGCATGGAAAAACATGCTATTAAGCTCCTAAAGAGTACCAAATTTGATTCCAAAGTAGATCTTGAGTGGAGAGCTACTTTGATGAAAGAAGTTCATCAGATGAAGAAGAGAGGTTTAAGAATAGAAGTGATGTTTGATTCAAAAGGCCAATCAAAAGGCGTACTCGAAAGTGAATTAAGTAGTTGAATCGGAGTCCTTAGTCAAGAACACATTCCTATAGGAATTAAAGATTGGAGGACTAAAGATTTGAACCAAGTAAAAGATGTGATTTGGAGAGAGATTTACGAAGCTTTTATAGTTGAGGGGTGGTATAGGAAAAAGTCTTTGAAGGTTTATATCGAATTAGCAAAGGGGTTTAAATCCAACCTATATGTTACTTTTGTAAAACCCACCCTTTCCATTCTAAAGAGGATGAAAATGTTTTTAAGTGGCCTCTTACGGTAGTATACTATCCCTCTATAAACGATGACGATTGAGAAGCTTTTGTGAAGTATCAGTGTTCTGTCAAATTCCAACTGCTATTAGCTAACAAAAGAAAAATAAGAGCAAAAAATGAATACGGTTCTATAGTTGGCCAAGGCGGATATAGAAAGCTTAAGCAATCATTGGGACGTTATTATCTTACTAGTGTTACATATATCAATTATTCTATCTTAACATATTACTAACATAGCATAATACAACTAGTTGAGACAAGCGTGCTACCAACACAAGAGGAGTTGTGGGTAAAATTACGTTAAGGTCCTGATGGACAGTTTAAAAATCTAAGAGTAGCACAAGTTGGAAACTTGATTATAGGTTTATTGCACTCAAATGATTAATTTATAATTTAATACCCATTGAAGAATATTAAGAATCAGTTGGTTTGTTGTTGTTTTACAAGATAAGTACACGATGCAACAAAATCAAGGGACTTTTAAGTCTGTCAATAAAGATTACATATTGACGAGGGCACTAAGGAAACTAAAACATTCAGGACATGTTCGTGGTCAATCAAAGTATGGAAGCAGTTCAATATTTTGACCTCCAACTGGGTTCAAAATTCAATTCCCAAATGTCTAAGATATAGATGGAAATTACAAAACTGTGAGATCTTGTGACTGAGTTCATTTCCTAAGGACGTGCTAGACTGACAGACAAGAGCATCTCAAAAAGCAATAGCTTCAAGGCTAGTTGTAACCATTTAGACAATGTAGCAAAAACTCCAAAGCTTTAGAAGTCTAATTGTCTCCTCATCATCAAGAGCCCGAACAATATCAAGAATGTAGGCTCTTTGTTAATGATAGAATTAATGGTAGATGTGTATGTGTTGCGCCTAGGAAGGCATGGATGGAGAGTCTTTCAAATGATACAATCCATGGAAGATCCTTAGGTGACAAAAACGTATACGTTAGCATTATTACCATTAGAGTTAGAATAGTTGAATTACCTATTCCGACATTCAAAGCAACAACGATGGGTGAAGCTGTCGAAAGCTTTGTCGCATGGCTAAAGAGGTTAATTAAACTCATCACAACAATGATGAGGAGTCGAGCGCCTAGCCATATTGCATAAGATCTAGGGGAAAGAAACTCCAAAAAAAGAAAAGTTCTACAAAAGCAAGACAATCACAACCTATGGTAGAACAAGAATAAGAACAACCTGTTATGAATGAGCCACTGCTTGCATTTAACTTCTCTTCAATACCTCCAGAATTTATACAGCTGGCTCTGTATGCACATTTTCTCATGTGCAATAGGTTGATGATTTAGTGTTCGATACTAGAAAATATTACTGGTAATAAATTGCCTATCTATATGGGGTATGAAGACATTTACTAATTCATCACCTTTGATCAAATCGAGGCAAATTGTATTATGGTATTCCACAGGTAATAGCTTTATCCTTAATTCTTACTTTTTTAAATCTAAGTAGAGTTATAAGGTGCTTTCAAATAATTGAGTGTATTGTTTTTTATTGTAGTTTTTTGGCAAAATATTATGAACTTCAAGGCAAGGTGCACAATTTCAGCTTTATATCTCTGGCAATTGTTTCAAGTGTTAAAAGAGACCCACAGAGTGATTGAGAGAGTGCACCATGTCATTCCTTCACTTACTAGCTCAAGCACCGAGGGGAAAATTATTCTCTGTGCTATATAATGCTAGAGAACATTAGATGTTGGCACTTATTTCACCATGAGAGGACCAAATATATTGGTTTTGTCTTCTCAAACACCCATCACGTGATGATTTCGTGTCACTCACAAGATTGTAAGTCTCAAATTTTCTTATAAAATTAACTATGTTAAGTTTTACATAATTTTAAACTTCAAGCAGGAAGTGGTGTAATATTCTGACCGAATGGAATGCAATATTCTAAACCTAAGTGTCCAAGACAACAAGGAAACATAGAATATGGTGTTTTATTCGATGTTTCACGCAGAATATAATTAATAGTGGTATACAAGCCCTAGCAAAAAAGAAATTTTATGTACATACAGATATAACTAAACTTAGAATGGAGTGGGTACAATTTATAAATAGGCACGTCATGTTTAGATAGAGATAGTAGATAAACGATTGTGCAAAATAGTTCAAATGTAAATGATCTTGTAAATATCTTGTAATTTCAATAGACATCATTTTTTATATACAATCAGGGCTTGTAGTAATAAATAACACGGGACTAGTCATCCCATGGGAAATCAAAAATTAAGAAAATTTTTTTTGCAAGACCAATTTTCCATGACGGTTTTAGTCAAAAGTTTTTAACAGAGGTTTTCACGACAGGTTTTAACCGTCATGAAAGTTTTCCATGACGGCCTTAACCATCATGATAGAGGTCCCCCAAAATGCCTAAAATTGGTACCCATTCGAATGTTCCATGACGATAAAAGATTGTCGTGAAAACTCAATTTTGTACGACGACGGAGATTTTCAAGACGATTTTTTAACCGTCATGAAAGTTTTCCACAACGGTTTAAAACCATTGTGACATGCCTAGCCTGTAGTAGTGAATTCAATAAATTGCAATCAATCAAAAGATAATTGCTATGAACTAACAATGATAAATAATATTGTAAATACATAATACATTTTCAATGTCATCAATTATTTAAAGGCGGGACGTACTTCATGGCCAAGTGGAATGAACCATAAAATCCAATGTTTTTCAAGAGTAATAAAGGCCAATATTCAATGACCGCCACCATTATATGGTGTGAAATAACATTTGCTAGTGCCTCCTTTCTCTAAAAAGTCGTAGAGCACTATTGCTTGATCTTCAATCGAGAGTTCAGCATTGCTTGACATGTTAGAGGTGATGTTGGGATTGATGAAGTTGTATGTATTGAGCAAATTGTTGTTATGATAGTAGATCTAGAAGAAACTACATATAACAACAAAGATGGTTAGATGACTATAAGTAACAAGTAAAAAGTAAAAAAAAAAAAAAAAAAAACCATATTGTTTTCAATTAACGAAAAGTGTATGTATCTCATGTATGCCATGATACCTAAAATAAAAATTTAAGTGAAGTTCGCGCACCAATCAATGTCCTCAACGGTGAGATATACAGGTTCATCACCACTATGGTTGACGTCAAAAGACAACATAATCGTAATTGTGCTAGATATGTAACGCTCGTCATTTTCTTTTATCGATACTTACGTTAATTTTAACGTTAGAATATGATATTTTAAGTGTTACTATTATATATGTTAGGTAAATTAACTTTTTGTTTAGTAGTGTCAAAGGTGATAGCCACAAGAGATCGATATACACGGGTTGTTCATGTCAAAAAAATGATGATAAGCATAAAGTATTAATTGTTTTTTTAAGAATTTCAACTTGCTCTAAATTTATAACCTTTATAATAATCTAGAGTTATATATGCCCTAAAGTTATATTCTTGATAATGCATAAATTTTATTGCATATTTTCTTATTCTAATAACATTTATGATGTCATGATAATTTCATGTGTAACATTTTTATTAAGACATTAAGAAACTTGATAATATAGAGTGTCCAAAAGAATAATGTGTAAATTAATATTTTTTGAGTTATGGGAGCAAGTATTATTTTTGTATATAAATAATTATGTATTATAATTAAATTAAATTATATTTATATTATATTATATTATATTATATTATGTGTAAACCAAATCTGCATATAAAGGATCCTTTATACATATATTTTATATGTATATATATATATATTAAGATAAACCGTATATAGGAAACGAAAAAGAAAAGAATATTTCTCTGAGTGTTGTTAATTATTTCAAACTTTTTATTGGTAATTATTAAGTTTAACGGTAAAAGCAATATTCCCTGTGGCACTCGTAAGGGGGCGTTACAGCTGTGATATCATCGCGGTTTCCATTTCTAATACGCATCGCCACATGTGGGTTTCAAGTGTTCCAAATAAGTATAGAAATTATTAACCTTCTAATATATAGATGCTAAGTTACATTACCTATGACTACATTATAATTATCTTACTAGTCGATGAAACATAGACTTATGTTATTTAGAGAAAGAAGCAATCTTTGTCTTATTATTTATATGTAGCGGAATAGTTGATAATTAAGAAGTTTTGTGAAGGTTAATTATGTGATTATATTATTTTTCTTAGAGAAAAATTTTATGGAGGAGTAGATGAATGATATGTAGCTCAAGAGAAGTGTAATGATTATTATTGTTGAAAAACAAGTACATAGTAGAATTTTAAAAATTTTAAATTATCATATTTCTAAAACACAAGTTTGATATGCTAAATACATAAATTAATGGTAGATCTTACTAACCTCTATTGTATACCAAAGTGGGCTCAAATTCGTGTAGAGAAGAACGCTCTAAAAAAGCCTCAACCAACTAATCTTCTTTGCCATCCTCTATCCATGATTAAAGTGCGAGTGGTCGCGCACCGTATAGTCTTACCTCTGGTGACTCTCCTTCTAATTACTAGAGAAAGCCATGAGCTAAGGTCCTTGATGTTGAACAATAGCTCTTTGGGAGTTTTAGAGTTTCTCAAGCTAGAGTACTCACTCTATGCTTCTTAAGTGATCTGAATAACAAAAAAAACTCACCCCTTATTTATAGTAGTTGGACCTAGGGTTAATCATTATCAGATTAGGCCTCAAAATTCAAGTTTGGATAAGTTTCAACGTAGAAACACATGAAGCAGAATCTAACTCTAACTGCCACTGTCGGCCACACCTAGTGCATCGCGATCGACCACGTGGTCGCAATATTGGAGTTTCAATCGAATTCAAACTCTTCAAGCTGATCTGATAGATCCAATCCCAACCAATTGGATATTTCTCATCTTATTTGACTGGGGTATCCTTTTAAGAGCCTCAATTTTAATTCAAATAACCCAACAAAAAAGTTATTTGATTAAAATATATAGATATACCCATACAAATAAAATATTATATAAATAATTCAACATGTTTACCTTGAATTAATTCACAAAATTAATTCAACCAATAAATTGACATGAATTATTAAATCTAATTAACTCAAATTTTAGTCAATCTAATAATTTAACATACTTCACCAATATGTAGGAAAAACACATCATATCATCACAAGATTTATTATAAGCTAGCAAATGGGACTTGGTGGACATATATAGATCAAGCTCCTATAATTATAAAATACAGTATCCCAAATACATATTTTATAATTATCAACTCTAACGCTACTTCACTAAAAGCTTAGAGCTGCACTCTCGAACTATATAAAATTATAAAGCTTTAATAAGCTAACCATCCATGACATATCATAATGTGTCACATCTCCATAGGATGTTTATAATCAGTTTAAGGATAAATCCTATTTTACCTTCTCGATGTTTATAATCCTAACGCTACTTCACTAAAAGCTTAGAGCTGCACTTTTGAACTATATAAAATTATAAAGCTTTAATAAGCTAACCATCCATGACATATCATAATGTGTCACATCTCCATAGGATGTTTATAATCAGTTTAAGGATAAATCCTATTTTACCTTCTCGATTATTTTTATCTTATGTTCCGTTATCATACCATTGGAAAACTTACTATCAGTAAATAATATACCAATTGGTTACATCTATGTGTCTAAATGGTTAAGCACCACAGTATTCAATTACAAAATAATGCATATAAGAGAATATCATTAACTCTACAAAAGACCTATGGATTCTGTATCTATGAATAACGAGTCTACATCAATCAAAAGTCATGCCTCCAACGTACCGGCATGCATACCATCATTAAGTCAAGATGTCACCATTTGGTACTTCAAAATGCATAAGTCAAGATAACGAGCCCATTAGTCATTTCATAATTAAGACACAATATATATGATTGGCCAAAGTGAATTGATTTGAACAAGCAAAATTATTAACCAAATCAATTCAACTTTTTATCCTGATTTAATATATCGTCACCTATGACAATGCACCAATATATTTATTCGCAAAGTCCCACTCGATGACCAAGATAAGCTATCCCCCGTAAGAGATGTAGATAATATAACAATCTTAGCATGAATAAAGCATCCAAATTTATTCTCTCGATTACTGATCTTTTCATTTAGACTATCACCTTTAAGATTCATGTCTTCCATACAATTTGTCCATCATATACATGATTTTTATAAGTTTAGACCGACAGTCTTAGACTTTCGTTTGCTTATTATGCATTCAATAGAAATGAACATAAAGAGGACAATATTTGATATATGAATAATAAATAAACTCTTTATTGATAAAATGTCTCCAAAAACATATTACAACATTTTACTTCTTAGGGTGACTATGCCAAAAAGTTATGATTTTTTAATGAACAATTTTAAGAATTATATAAGGTTAATAAAAGGATTTTGTAAGGTCACATGTGAGATCTCTATAGTAATTTTTTTACTGATGGATATTTTGAAAATGTGTATGTTATCATTAGGATTGACTATATGAATTTTGAGGCTTGGTGAGGACTAATGTTAGAAGAAAATTATTTATGATAATATTTTAGCAAATTAAATGGTCCATAACATGATATGATAGAGATTACACACAGTAGTTCCTTTTATGGATGACCTTTGAATTAGTAGAGACTTCAATAGAGCATTCTAGAATTATTAATGCAGAAGACTAGAGATTAAATATGAGATTATTCTTTTCTTTTAGAGGATATCGGTTGAGGAAATTATAGAATGAGTTGATAGAGTGAGCCAAAAATTTTATAGTGATACATGATATTACAAAACAAATGTTTAATATTCTGTTGTGAAAATTGTAGAAAAGAAAGTCAAGCTTGAAGTATGGTGTACTTTCACTGTTATAAAAGAGATTGGTTATTTCACCAAAAAGGGGATGTACTAGAAGATTTATTAGAGTGCATGATGTTTTTCTGTATTTTAGAGTTAAATCTGAATATTTTAGAATCATTTGTATATTTTGGAGTAAAGAGTTCCAAGAGACAACTCACTTTTGGCATGTGATTAAAGACAAGTTTACATACATGAAATGTAAGATATAAAGAAAAGAGAGAGAATTAATGTTGCATTTAGATTTATACTTCTATAAAGGATGATAGACAAAGAGGCATGAAGAGAATTCTAATATTGTATATGATATTGTTAGTTGGATGTATGATGACTTTAATTAGACATGATTTCTGAAGAAATTTTTATGTGAAAAGAAAGAATGTAAAGAAAAAGGATTAGAAATTTCTCTACACATTCATTACTATACATATTTCAAGAACAAAACCCTTAGAAAAAGGGGAGGATGTAAAACCCAAAATTTTTACACTACGTTTTTTATGTTCATATGCTAAGGAAGTGTATACCGGGTCCATGTTCTTTTGCCCACAAAGAAAGAGTAAGAAGTTTGATGGAATATAATTTACAGACTATGTCTTTAGTTGAAAAGGAAGATATTAGGGAATAAAGACATTTCTCTAGTCAAAGAGTTATCGGGAAGTCAAAAGATTAAAGAAGCTACATAGAAAAGAGATATCAGATTAGGACCAAGACTTTGAGAAATAAGGAAATCGCATGAGTTAAAGTCTTATGGCGTAACCACAAAAAGGAAGAGGCTATGTGAAGCCTAGTATCCATAGTTATTTTAAGTTTCGAGGATGAAACTCTTATAAGGTGGGAAGAGTCGCAACACCCCCCATTTTTTTTAATGAAATTTACTTTAATTTTAACATTAGAATGTAATATTTTATATGCTATTATTATTTATATTAAGTAAATTAACTTTTGTTTAGTAATGTCACAGATGACAGCCATAATGGATCGATGTGCTCTAGTTGTTCACGTAAAAAAATGATGATAAGCATAAAGTATTTATTGTTCTTTTGAGAATTTCAACTTGCTCTAAATTTATAACCTTTATAATAATCTAGAATTATATATGCCCTAAAGTTATGTTATTGACAATGATATAAATTTTATTACATATTTTCCTATTTTTATAATATTTATGATGTTATGATGATTATATATGTAATATTTTTATTATAAAAACTCGAGAATATAGAGTGTCCAAAAGAATAATGTGCAAATTAATATTTTTTGGGGCCATGGGAGCAAGTATTATTGTTGTATATAAATAATTATGTATTATAATTATATTATATTATATTATGTTATATTATATTATATATAACCATATAACCATGTATATTATATTATATGTAAACTGAATTTGCGTGTAAAGGATATATCTTTTATGAATATATTAAATATATATATTATATAATATAAGGATATTATAAGTAAACATCAATTGCCGCAGATTGAAAAAAAATTAATAATATGGCATTTATCGTGTTTAGGGAAAAGGGGAAAAAAGGAAGAAAAGGAAAAAAAGGGAAATCTAATTAGACAAGGACTTTGGTTACTTAGGCCTATAAATATGTGGCTTTAAGCACACATATTATTCCTATCTTGTCTTCTTGTCTCCATCTTTTCTCATATTCCTCTATGCTTTTATGCTCTTTTTTTTCCCTAAATCTCACATATCATTAGTTTGGAATTTTGTTTCTTCAAGATTTTCTCTCTCAAAAAATTCAAGAACACAAGGTATGAATTTATTTATGTGTATGATGTTTTTTTTAATGAATGTGTTTATGGTTAGGAGTGTTTGCTATGATTACGGTTTGAAATTTAGGGTATGTCATTAAATTAGAATATGCAAATTTGGTTTCAATTGTTGAACCTTTGTGATATGTTATGAACATGAAGATTTTAATTTTTGAGAATGTTTAATTTTATGACGTTCATGTTATATTTGATTTTTAAGGATGTAGGAGTTTGGTACAAATTTCACATAATCTTTTATTATTAGAGTGTGATATAGGAATTTTAGGGTTTTTGGTTAGTTAGTAAGGTTGCTAGTAATATTTTGAAAATAAATGATTTTATTTTGCTATGATTTTTGGATATAATGGGTATATATATTATAAATATTTGGGATTTTTTATAAATTTTTTTCAAAATATTTTTAGGGTTATGATCTTTCAATCAAACAATGCTTATAAAATTTTATTTACTGGCATATTTATATTTGCATCTTTTAGAGTCCACTTTATAGGACAAAAGGCATCTATTGATTCTATAAAAAATTATAAATCATTGTTCATATGTTAACTAAGTTCCTATAAATATTTAGCTTCATATCTTTATTATGTTTAAAGATAAAATTCATTGATTACCAAGTACTCAGTAGTTATAAATGTTAGTTAGATAGTGTTGTATAATTCATAAAATAATAAATCATATGTTTAAAATGTTTTACATGATTTATTATTTTTCTAACATTTATTTATGTATGAAGCATGTCACATAAAAATTACAAAGCATATTATATATATTTGATTTTATAAAAATGTTTGAATGAAACATATTTATTGTTTAGCATGTCTGATGTCAATATTAACTCTGAATTTAAACATGTGTTTTGAATTATTTTGAATTTGTCCGAAGTTGAATTTTGGATATGCTATGATTTTATGTGTCTATTATATGCAATAATTTTTATAAATTATTTTATGGTGTAAACAATTCAATCCATAATTTTTAATTAAGACTATTCACTGCCCAAGCTTCGCTGGCAGATTTTGTAGCATTGATTATGTGATTTATTTTATTTATCAAATGAAATATTTATGGATAAAGAAAAATCTAAATGTTATATATTTATTTATATGTGTGCATGTGTGTGTGTTAGTTTTATTCCTGCAAAGTTTCGTACTCTAATTGAATATGAATTGAAAGAGAGAGGGTTATGAATCCTTAAAGGTTAGTTAGTTTTTATGATTGATAGATTTATTTGAATGTCTTGGAAAATTACATAAAGGTATTTTGGATTAACATTTTCAAGAGAAGAAAATTTAAGTAATGTTTATATATGTTAGCTATGTTATGAAATAATTCTTACACTTTATTTATGCTTATAAGTTGAGATTAATTTCTCTAAGTGATTAAATGTCAAGTTTTCTATCTTTATGTTTCTTGATTCTAAGTGCATGTTTGTGATTCAAAGATGGTTTGTTTCATTAAGAATGATATATATAATGATGTAATATACTATTAAATGATATCATGAATACGAATATAAATTTCATGTGTTATATGAATGATTGATATGAACACTCTAAAAGACGAGCACACTAAGAACCACAGCAACATCACCCGATTTAAGGTCTAGTAAACAAGAAAGTCAAGTAAATATATTCTCATTTGTAACATGATAAAAGTTTAAGAAAAAGTTTTAAGAAAATATTTTATGATAATTTTTAAGTTTGTTTTTACATATTGTCTTCTCATGAAAGCTCTTGTTGCAACAAGAAGGTCTAACGAATGTTTCAATGACAAGTTATGTTAAAAGTATATCTATATATATGTATCATTTAATTAAGCATTGCACACCTCATGTTTATGTTTGTCCTGCTAGGTGGACTGTCCCGCTAGGTGGACTTGTACGTTTGGTTTGGGATTAGCTACCTCACTCTGCTCGTTCAACTATGTTTATGTTTATGGTGCAACACTTGGGCCTCTAAAGATAAAATAAATGATGTTTTAATATGAAAGTTTAAATGAAAAGATATATTCTATATAAACACGTGCCTCGTGCACTACTATAATTATCATTACGATGTGATGTAATGATTTTTATAAAATATTTTATGCTGTAAGATATAAATGAGACTCACTAAGCTTATGCTTACTTAGTTTATATCATGTTGCAGATAAGGATAAAATCCAGGTTGATTAGGATGTAGGATGAGGATGGGCATGTGTGCAAAGAATGTTGAATTAGAAATGAAGTTATATCACTAAAAGAGTTTAATCTCAAAAAAAAAATTAATATATTATGTTTTGCATATTTTTTTTTTTTTTTTGTTTTAGACTCAGTTCTATTTCTGATATATTCTTTTAAACTTATGTTTTATTGAATATAATTTGTATTTTAGATTTTTAATTTCTTGGGTTATTTATTAAAGAATACGCTATATAGTTTGTTTCATAGGAATTAGTCTTAATTAGTTGTTTAATTTGAAGTTAACAATGCTTACATTATATGTGTGAGCTTGTATTTGTTAAATATTTGTTTTTTAAATTAGGTTTTCTATAGGTGGTTGGTTAGCCAAATACATTAGTTGTTCCATCATGCCAACTAAGGAGGAAAAGTTAAATTCGATAAGTAGTAAAAAATGGATGTATTTCCTAGGATATTTCTCTAAGTGTTGTTGATTGTTTCAAACTTTTTGTCAGTAACTATTAAGTTTAATGGTAAAGGCAATGTTCCTTGTGGCCCTGTAAGGGGGCGTTACAGTATGGTATCAAAGCGGTTTTCGTTTTCAATATGCATTGCCACACATAAGTTTTTTATATGCAAATTCAGGCGCATCAAACAGAGATTTATGACCATTAAGTACTTGGCAATTAGCGAATTTTATTTTTAAAGATAATAAACGTAAAAGTATGATTTATTATCTCTTAAATTATATGGAGCATATCAAGTAGGCATTTATAACTGCTAAGTACTTGGCAGTCAATGAATTTTGTCTTTAAACATAATAAAGGTATGAAGCTAAATATTTATAGACACTTAGTTAACATATCAACGATGACTCATAATTTTTTACAAAATCAAATGACCTTTTTTGTCCCATAAAATGGACTTTGCAATACTTAAATACAAATCTACTAACAAATAGAATTTCGTGAGTAGTGTTTGATTGAAAGCTTATAACCATAAAAATATTTTGAATGAAAATTTTAAAAAAAAAATCTTGGAAATTCCTAACATATATTTACACATCATATCAAAAATCGCATCAAAATAAAATTATTTGATTTTAAAACATTACCAACAACCTTATTGACTAACCAAAAACCTTAAAAATTCTCCTATCACATTCCAAAAACAAAATATTGTGTTAAATTTGTACCAAACTCTTACAACCCTAAAAATCAAATATAACATGAACATCATAAAATTAAACATTGCCAAAAATTAAAATCGTCACGTTCATGACATATCACAAAAGTTCAACAATTGAAACCAAAACTGCACATTCTAATTTAACAACATATCCCAAATTTCAAACCCTAATCATATCAAATGCTCATAACTATAAATACATTCATTAACAAAACTAAGGCATCATACACATAAATAAATTCATACCTTGTATTCTTCAATTATTTAAGAGTGAAAATCTTGAAGAAAAAAAAATTCCAAACTAATAGTGAGGTTAGGGAAGAAAAGAAAGCATAAAAGCATTAAAGAATATGAGAAAAGATGGAGAGAAGAAAAAGGGATAGGAATGATATGTGTGCTTGAAGCTGCATATTTATAGGCATAAAAGTAACAAAGTCCTAGTCTAATTAGGCTTCCTTTTTTTTTTCTTTTTTTTTTCCTTTTTTCCTAAACACCGTCAATGCCGTGTTGTTAAATTTTTCTTTCAATCCATAGCAACTGCCATTTACTTATAATATCCTTATATTATATAATATATCCACATAAGATATATTCTTTACATGCAAATTCACTTTACATATAATATAATATAATATAAAGGGTTATATGGTTATATATAATATAATATAATTCAATTTAATTATAATACAAAATTATTTATATGCAAGAAGAATACTTGCTCCCATGACCCCAAAAATATTAACTTACACATTATTTTTTTGGAAACTCTATATTATTAAGTTTCTTAATGTTATAATCAAATTGTTACATACGTAATTATCATGACATCATAAATATTATAAAAATAAGAAAATATGCAATAAAATTTATATCATTGTCAAGAATGTAACTCTTAGGAATATATAACTCCAAATTATTATGAAGGTTATAAATTTAGAACAAGTTGAAAATCTTAAAAACATACTTTATGCTTGTCATCATTTTTTGACATGAACAACTCGTGTACATTGATTTCTTGTGGTCGTCACTTATGACATTATTAAACAAAAAGTTAATTTACTTAACATAAATAATAATGGCACTTAAAATATCATATTCTAACATTAAAATTAACGTAAGTATCCATAAAAGAAAACGGCATGCATTACAGGAGGCATCCATGAAATTCTTTGATAACTACACAGGCTTGCCAGTTTGGAGGTAAGCTTGCTAAAACATCATTTTTTCGATTGTATCACCTCTCTTGATTGGCTCATCGATAGGCACCATAGGCTCTTTGCCCAAAAGATGGGGTTGGTTAATCAGAGCATTGCTTATTTGACGTAACAACCCAATTTGAACCCATGCCTTGGGCCATGCAATAAACCCTCTCAGAGCATTTCCTTCATGACCTTATTTACCTCATTTGAGAAAGGTAAAGGTGTGTGTAACGCCTTAAGGAGGGGGTTAGGAGTTAAAACATGATTAATATAAATTAAACAAATAATTCAAGACTCAAGATAAAATAACCACTAATTTGAGTTTGGATAAACTTTTGATGAAAAACGTGTCTAAAACGCGTATACAAATTATCACATGGTCGGCAGGCCGATGTCCAAACTTACTCCATTAGTAGAGTGAAGTTTTCTATCGGCTTGCCGAACTTACGATAATCTTAATCTCAAGAATATCTTATTTTCCACCCGAGAATTTTAGATAGAGCCTCAGTTTTAACTCAAATAACCCAACAAAGAAGTTATCTGATTAATATAGTCATATGCAAATAATTGTTAGAAAAATAATATGCAGCAAAATTTTAAAATTTTTTGTACCAGAGTATTTTCTAAAATACAAGTTTGGCATGCTATATGCATAAATTAACTAGATCTTACTAACCTTGTAAATGCCAAAAAGCTTCCTCAATCAATGTAGAGAAGTAACGTTCCAAAAGAGCCTCAACTAACTAGTCTTCTTTGCTATTCTCTATCTATGATTGGAGTGAGTATGAGCTCACACATACAGCTCTTCCATCAGGCAACTCTCCTTCCAACCAATTGACAGAACCCAGAGCTAGTGTTCGTAATTTGTGAACAAGAGCTTTAAGGGAGTTTTTAGAATCTCACCAATAGAGTTTCACTTTTAATTTCTCAATTGATCTAAATAATAATGAGACTCATACCTTTTTTATAGATGTTGGGCCCAAGAGTCAGTCCTTATCAAGTAATATCTCAAAATTCAAATCAGAATCAAAATCAGATCAGTATCTAATGAAATCTGCATGAAAATGCGTGATCATTTTATCGCACGATCGTCTTACTAATCTATCTAACTAGCATGCCGAACTTGCCCCATCGGTAGGCCAAACCTGTGATAAAAATATCAACAAATCGTTTATTTTTCACCTGAGATTCTATAGGATAAAGTCTCAGTTTTAATTTAAATAACCCAATAGAGAAGTTAACTAATTAATACAACTTTATCTAGTTAATCTCTAGGAAAATAAATAAATTTCTGATAATTTTACAAGTTTATCTTGATTTAATTTATTCAAAATTAAATCAACTGATACACTGTCAAGAATTATCCAATCCCAATAATTCAACAAGTTTATCTTGAATTAATTTTATCACAAAATTAATTCAACCGATAAACATACATGAATTATTTGATTCTTTCAAATTTCAACCAATCTAATAAATCTGACATAAGTCACTAATTATTGGAACATCATGCCGTATCATTACACGATTTTTGTGAGCTAGCAAAGGAGACCAAATAGACCTATATAGTTGAAGCTCTCGATAATTATGAAAACCCAATATTCAAGATATACATTTCATAATTATCAACTCTAATGCTACTCCACTAAAACCTAGGAGCTACACTCTCGAACTATATAGAATTACCAAGCCCGTATAACTAAGTCTCCATGACATATCATAGTGCATTGTATCCTCATAGGATTATCCATAATCGGTTTAAGGACAAGTTTGTCATTCCTTCCCAATTATTTTTGTCTTACGTTCCATTATCTTACAATTGAAAAACTTACCATCTAAAGACGGTATGCCACTCAGTTGCACCTATGTATCCAAATGATTGAGCGCTCTAGTTTTGCAATTATAGGATAATGCATATAAGAGAATATCACTACTCCTAAAGAGGAGCTATGGATTCCATATCTATGAACAACAAGTCTATGCTATCAAGAGTCATGCCTCCAACGTACCGATATGCGTACCACTATTAAAATGTGGGTGTCAACCTTTGGTACATCAAAAGACACAAGTCAAGACAACGGGCCACTATTCATCTCAGGATTAAGATACAATACAAATAATTGTCTAAAGTGAATCGATTTGCCAAGATAGAATTATTAATCCAAATTAATTCACTTTATGTTCCAATCCAACACATCGCCACCTATTACAGCGTACCAATGTTTCTATTCACGGAGTCTAACTCCAATGGCCAAGACAAACCATCTTCTAATAGGGATATAGACAACATAACAATCTTTACATGAATAAAGCACTCAACTTTATTCCCTCGATTACGGATCTTATGATTTAGATCGTCACCTTAAGAATTGTGTCTTGTACATAATCTGTCCATCATATGCCTAATTCTTAAACGTTTAGACCAACAGTCTTAGACTATTGTTTGCTTAACATACATTCAACAAATATGAACGTAAAGAGGATAAGTTTTGGTATATAAATAATGAATGAATTCTTTATTGATAAAAATATATCCAAAAAACATATTACATTTTTACTCCTTAGGGCATATACGTCTAACAATAATCCCATAAAAAATAAAATATTATCCAAATAATTCAACATGTTTATCTTGAATTAATTCACAAAATTAATTCAACCGATAAACTAACAGGAATTTTTAAATCTAATTTTATCGAATGTCAACCAATCTAATAATTTAATATAAGTAATTAATATATAGGAAAAACATGCCACATCGTTACAAGATTTATAATGAGCTAGCAAAAGGGACCCAATGGATATATATAGGTCAACCTCCTATAATTATAAAATATAATATCCCATATATATATTTTATAATTATTAACTTTAACGCTACTCCACTAAAAGCTTAGAGTTATACTCGTGAACTATATAAAATTACAAAGCTTCAATAAGCTAACTGTCCATGACATATCATAATGTGTTACATCCTCATACGATATTTACAATCAGCTTGAGAATAAATTCCATTTTGCCTTCCTGATTGTTTTTATCTTACGTTTCATTATCACACCATTGGAATACTTACTATCCATAGATAGTATAACATCCGGTTACATTTATGTATCCAAATGGTTTAGAGCTCCAATCCTCTTATTATAGAATAATGCATATAAGAGAATATCATTAACTCTATAAAAGAGCTATGGATTCCATATATACAAATAATGAGTCTACGTGAATCAAGAGTCATGTCTCTAACATACTGATATGCGTACCATCATAAAGTCATGATGTCACCGTTTGGTATATCAAAAGACATAAGTCAAGAATACGGTCCCATTAGTCCTTTCAAGATTAAGACACAATACATATGATTGTCTAAAGTGAATTGATTTGTACAAACAGAATTATTAACCAAATCAATTCAACTTCTATGTCCTGATCAAATGCATCGTCTCCTATGACAATACATCAATGTTTCTACTTGTGGAGTCCCACTCTAATGTCCAAGAGAAGCCATCTCCTATTAGAGATGTAGACAACATAAAAATTTTAGGATGAATTAAGCGCCCAACTTTATTCCCTCAATTGCGGATCTTATGATTTCAATCATCACCTTTAAGATTCATGTCTTTCGCATAATCTATCCATCATACCATCATAAAGTCATGATGTCACCCTTTGGTATATCAAAAGACATAAGTCAAGAATACGGGCCCATTAGTCCTTTCAAGATTAAGACACAATGCATATGATTGTCTAAAGTGAATTGATTTGTACAAACACAATTATTAACCAAATAATTCAACTTCTATGTGCTGATCAAATGCATCGTCCCCTATGACAATACATCAATGCTTCTACTTGTGGAGTCCCACTCTAATGTCCATGACAAGCCATCTCTTGTTAGAGATGTAGACAACATATAATAATTTTAGGATGAATTAAGCGTCAAACTTTATTCCCTCAATTGCAGATCTTATAATTTCGATCATCACCTTTAAGATTCATATCTTTCGCATAATCTATCCATCATATGCACGATTCTTAAAGGTTAGACGGATGTCTCAGACTTTTGTTTGCTTATCATACATTCGACATAAAAGAACAAACAGAGGACAACATTTGGAATATGAATAATGAATAAACTCTTTATTGATAAAATGTTTCCAAAAATTTATTACAACATTTTACTCCTTAGGGCACTATGTCTAACATGAATTTAGCTACTTAACAACATTAACAATAATGAATAACAACATTAAAAATATAATTGATTCCTTAAAAATATGAACATTACAAAATAGATATAGAGCTAAAATCTATACCAATATACTATACATGTAAGATTATCTCTTTGCCTTCTCAGACTCTCTACACTAATTTAGACATTATTTTATTATTTTTAGTAGGGTTGGAGGAGTACTCTAACAGTATCTCCTCTCAAAATATGGTACTATTTTGTTAGAGAATCAGTAGTTGAAAACAATGAAAAGGAAGTGAGGGAGGCCAAAAATTGGCCACGAGGTTAAGGGGGGGAGAGGGGTCTTTGTAGTTGTGAAAACTACTATTTATTAATTTTTTATTAATATTTTTATGATATTATATTTATTTTATTTATTTTTCTTTTTCACCGCCAAATGAATCAGCGTTCAAAGCTAATTATAAAAAATTTTCCTTTCTTCTCCGCGTGATACGCGTTCCTTACTATGTAAAATTTTCTATATAATTAGGTGCAGCGCGAGTACGGGACGGATGGACAAAAGCGCACAGATATGCTACTTCTACTGAAGGGATGGCATAGATTGAATTCCTCATGGAGAGAAGTAAACACGTGCCTTAGACCATTGGATCGGTTAACGTATGTTGATCGAACGACAGATGTAGCGTGTGCAAGTAGGAAAGACTGCACACAATCCGAGGCTTTTTTGTAGATTCTCCTAACACGTGATAGGGCACGCGGATGGCTGGGATCAATTCAAAGATGCAATCCAACGGCCTAGAAGCTACCACATGGCACTCCTTTTGAAATTTAATTTCTTTTTTGATTTATTGTGCATTTGTGGTTCTTTTTTGTCCCTTTTTGCTCTGTTTTTCCTCTAAATTTTGAATCTAAAATTAATAAACATAGTAAGATTAATTATTTTACACACAAAATATTTACAATAATTTTAAAAATATTTATTTTACAATAAAACACACAAAACACGGTAAAAATAAATTAAAACTTCTAAAATTCTAACATCTTTTGATTTGAAACAGATATAATTTTTAAGACTTGAAAATATTTTCAGAAATTACTAAAAATATTATAAAACATATTTACAAACTAAAAATTTATCTATAAATAATTCAAGATTCAAAATAAAATAACCACTAATTATTTTTACGATTTTAATTTTTTACAAACTAAACACATATTTAACACACAGAAACGGCTCTAAAAATTACCAAAAAATATTATTAAACATAAAAACACACTAAAAATACATTTTTAATCACATTTACACACTAAGACATAAAAATTCTTATTAATACAAAAATTCTATTAATTAAAGGATTTAACGAGAAACGTTAATGCAAAATAATGATATTTAACCATAAGAAATGTGTATTTTCACAGTCTTATCATTTGGCCAAAAGCAAAACATCGTAATTCAAAACATGGCTACCAAAGGAGGGATTAGAATCCTACCTCTTTAGGAAATAAGTCTACAAATAACTTCTAAGTCTCACAAATCAAACTTGGAGTCACGTAAGCTCCTAATGCCGCTTGAACCTTAATGGTTTCTAATAAAGTTAGCCGTGATCAATAAGAACAAAATAAAAACTACAATGCCACATTATGCATAAATCAACCATTAGTGTACCTTTTGTGAAAAACAGATTATGGGATACGAATAAGGTTTTCTAAGGTTTTAAACATATTATCGGAGGTTTTAGAAGCACTTTTATACCTCAAAACATCAAGGACCTGAACCAGTGCATGTCGAAAGGCCCAAGGGGCTCAAAGAGAGGTGGTAGCTCATGGCTACCACCATACGATTAACCCCATTACATAGGGCTCGACCACCCCACTTCCATCAGAACTAGGGGAACCCTAGTTTGTCCTTTCATAGACAAATTCATCTTTAAGTCAATTTTTCTACTCCAAATAAGTTGAAAGCATAAAACTCGTCCAAAACACTTAGTTAAACACGCCAAAACATAAATAAATATTTCTCTTTAATTTTTCATGCCTAAAATATATCTAAAATCATCAATCATTGATTTTTATAAAACTTTACAAGAACACAAAGAAAATCTTTTTCTAAACTGTAAATCATAGAAATACCAAACATGCAACAAGGGATTCTAAATCTAAGAATGTTAAGCCTATATCTAACATGTACGAGGCATCAAAACATCAACCAAATCTTTTCTTCTATTATTTTAACCTAAACTTACAAACACAACACAAAATCCACTTGCATGATGATGTTTAATGAAAGCTCAGATTTTGCTTAAGATTAATGTAAGGAATCAGTCAAGAATCTTGGATTAGGGAAGAGCATAAGAAATAAATTTCATTTTTGAATTTTCTTACCTCAAACCTTCATGCAAAAGGCTTGGAGTCTTCTCCAAACTTCTTTTGAAGCAAAGAGAAAATGAAAGAGATGGAAGAAATCATTATAGAAAAAGAGTGGGGGAGAAAAGGGTTTGAAAAATTGATCAATGGGTGTAATTTTTAAAGAAAAGGATAGCTTGTGTTCACCTTTCTCTATTTGGTAAAACTAGGGGAATAAAAATAGTCTGGATACTTGGTGTCCTTAAGTAGGGAGAATCATGTGAAGTGACTCTACTTTCTTTCTTTTCTAAATTGCCAAAATGGCAAGACTATAAATGTGGGGATATGCAAATTAAACTTTGGAAATCCATAAAATGATGGAAAATTTTGGAGTTAAAAATGTCAAATTTGAATTTAGTTCAGTAAGAAATAAAGTTAACTTGCATAAGATTTTAAATAAATGTATATGATGACATTTTAATTTATGGCACATTAATTAATCAAGTCTATACATAATCAATAATTTTAGAATTCTAGCTGCCACAGCGCATCTCATACATAACAGTATTAATTGTAACATGCACATTATCTTCTCAAATTGTACGACAATGAATCATTTGCATGGAGAGAGCATACATCCACACCCTTCTACCTGTAACGATGATAAAATGAATAACACCATTTTCGTCACTTGTTGATGGTGTTAGAAGAAGGAAAGTTTCATCCTCACCAAGACTTGATGAAGGCTGCTCCATAGGTGGTGCTAGTGCGATATAAGCTGTGCAACCTACTTTTACACTTGTGCACTATTCTACCATAGGCGTCGTATTTTCCTCCTCGTGGGAGGAGGAATTCTCTCGAGATGGACTTCTTATAATTGCCTCCTAGTCGACAAACTTGGACTCTATCCTTTCCTCCTTCTTACACAACTTGATCAAATCTACATTGGAATTTGATCTTTAGGTGGAATAAAAATATTGAAATTGCTTGACAAACTGTGATTGATCGCATATATATCCCAGTGTACAAAATTGCCTAATATGGAGATCTATACATCATCCACCCCCTAAGATTGGAATACGCTTTAGGAGGCTTACTCTTCATACTCATCCTATTAATCACAAAATTAATACAAGGTAAAATCAACCATAGTTAATCAAAGATTGAAACATTACAAGTTAAAAACACTAAGTAACTTACAATTCTTTAGCCAATCTTTCCACATATTTGATTTTTAAAAGTTCCTTCATTCTTTTGTTAGATGAACTTCTAAATAACATAACAAAGAGGAGGCGTAGTGGTGCTGTGTATTCTTATCATTATTACAAGGTGAGATTATTTAAATTTTGTAGAAAGATTACAAAGTTTATGTGAATGAAGTAAACCAATTTTACTTGCCCGTTCATGCTTTGCTTGTTATATCCCGAATGACCCCACGAGTGCTTGAGATTGAATTCATCTCTTTTCTCTTTTGCTTCTTTTGATGTCTCCTTTTGCTTCCGACTAAGTTTGTATTTACTAAGTTCCTCCATTGGTCTGAAGCAAAAGAAGGATAACGTTTAATTACTTTTGTAGGAAGCTTGAAAACATTAAGGTCATCTTTATAGCCTTCAATGAAAGCCTTCATTAAATTGTACCAAAATTGTGAGCCATCTTAGCATCGCTTGGCATCAACTTTTTCCTCATGTTGTATGAAGCAAGTGAGAAATGTTATCCTCATGTCCTCAACCAGTGGCAATCCCATCATGAAGGATAGGATGTCAGTGCAATCTTTTGCAACTTTTTCACTGTCAAGAACTACACTTCTCTTCATCAGCATGCTAACACAATTCTGAATCTTTAGGATCTATTGTATAAAAAACTTGGATTGCTTGCAATTCCTTAATGAAGGGTTTGTTTTTGTATCCCAATCATTTAAACTCCATCATTATTATCAACCTTAATATGGTTATTGCTGGTCTACCTACACTAAAAAGTGCTATTTGCAATTAGCAATAATCAAGTTTCCAAATATCTTTAATGAAACAAAAGCTATTCATAGTCCCATATATCGAATTCTTGTACTTTGTGGAGAAAATATGCATAGCCTTGGCATGGATTATCACAAGATTATTTTAGATAAGATGCTTCTCATCTCTTTTACAAGTGTAGAAAGTATATTCATTTATGGAATATGATGTATACCTTGTAACAATCGACAAAGGTCCTTAGTCTTGTAAAATGGCCCTATCTTGTGATGTGGGGTGCTTGGCATAGTTATGTTTCTAATCCACTCTTGAATTATGTTCATCTTGCAACCATTTATCATTTCTTCCTCTTTTGGGGTTTGTCTCTCATAATTCCTTCATGTGAACTTAAATGAAAAGTACTACTTCTTTAGAATTGTGCAACACAAATAGACATGCTTGTTCCCATTCATCTCGATTTGTCGATAGTGTTGTCAATAGAGAGTCCCTTAGACGCAATATTTTTTGTCTTTGGCAATCCTATTGCATGCTCATAGGAAAAATAATCAGAGCAAAATTCAATTAATTCCTCTACTATGTAACTTGTTATACTTTTCATCCCTTCAAACTATTTAGGTTCTTCTCATAACCCTTGAAAGCTTTGATATATCTTTGGAAAAGAGTATATCCATCTTAAATACACTGGTCTGCATAACTTAACTTTACAAACTAACTACACCATTAAATGAATCATGATGTCAAAAGAGAATGGTGAAAAGTACTTCTTAAGCATACACAAGGCCTTCATCAACTCTGATTGAGTGAATCTAGCATAAGTGAATCTACCTTGGAGCATATTGAATTAAAAAACAAACATAAATTGGTAATTATAAATCTCACATCTTTTGTTAGAACTCCCTACAAGGCAAGGGGTAGTAATTACTGAATCAAAACATGGCAATCATATATTTTCATGCCAATGAGTTTCAAATCCTTCATCAACACCAAGTGTTTAATGTTGAAAGAACATTGGGCAAAAAGCATCGGTCTAGTATTTTCAATAAAGTAAACCATTCACAAAGCCTTTTCTTTTCTTCTGTTGACAATATGTAATTTGCTAGAGGTAAGTAAGTTTTTTTTCACTATTTTTCTAGGAAACAAGGTATATCTAATCTTTATCACTATGATATCCAACCATGCTTTTCATTATCCTTAGTCTTGCCCTAAATGTCAAGTAATGTGGCCACTACTGATTCACAAATTCTTTTTCTTTTTCTTTTTCTTTTTTTTTTCCAATACGCATGACATCTAAGCAATGGCGAACAAAAAGTGTCTTCAAATATGGAATTTCATTGAAGATTGATCTCTTCTTCTAAGGTCCACCTATGGACAGCTTGCCTTTAGCTCACATTCTCTTTCCAAATAATACCTAAATCTTCAACCATTTAAAATGCTTGTTCACCCATCAAAGGCTAAGGAGGGTCTCCTTCTTTAGCATTACCATCAAAAGCTGTTTTTTGTTTGTGGTAATGATGATTCTTGGGAAACCATTTTCTATAGCCAAGATAAATGGTTTTTCTATAGCCAAGATAAATGGTTTTTTCACAATTCTTCAACTGTTTATGAGATTTTTCATTCACACAAATAGAACAACCAATATAATTTTTCATTGAATAATTAAATAGATTTCCATAACTAGGGAAATCATTAATTGACTACATCAACATTGCACGAAGTTTGAATGCTTTTTCTCATTAAGGATTTCTAACTTGAGCTACCACCGAAGCCTCTCCTTCATCTAGAGCAGCCTCTCCTTCATCTCTTTTTCTTAGTATCCTAAATTGAGAAAAAGGACAATCAATTGTGTTTTGGAATGAAGTACTTATAGATATATGATACTAGATTTGAAAACGAAAGTTTTAGGTGCACTTAAAGTCCAAATTTAGGTCAAAACATGCTAAAATGTGCACATTTTGGATTTTTGTTATGCCTTGACACCGCAGCATTGCACTTATGCTTTCTTAGGCATTACAGCACCCAAAACTGGTGCCTTTCTCAGGTTTGATGGCCTGATGAACACATTTGGCAATTTGCGGTGCTCTGAACTCAAGCCGTGATGCTCAACTGATCTCCAAAAATAAAAATACGTTTCTCAAAACTTCTGAATCCTTCTTTTTCACCTGCTTTTCATTTCATTGCCACAACATACTTACGAAACACAAAAACACAATAAAAACACTAGAAAAATCAAAACTTAACAAAATAAATACAAGGAAAAATGATCCAACATTATGTGCAATTAAGCATTTATCAAGATATTTAAAAAAAACAATTATTAATTGAGAATGTCTCAGATTGATTACAAAGGATCTGACCTACCTAAGATAGCACATCATTTGTGGTAAATCAAATTATCGTTGGCTAGATTAACAAACATGTTTTATGTATTTTCATGTACATCATGCATCATTTTTACCATGCCTAAGAACTCAAATATTTGCATATGATATTCAAGTATGCAAATTAAATATTTATATATTTATTATCCTAGCAATATGTTTAATCCAACCATCAACCTAATTTTGCTTGAACAACTTATTGGCAAAAATTATGCTGAGTGGAAAAGTAATATGAACCTATTGCTCATTAACAACAACTATGAGTCCATCCGCCTGGAGGAGTGTCCTCCGGCCCCCGTAGCTAAAGTGAGGGGAGCCACCCAAGAGGTATATTCTCGTTGGTAGCAAGCCAACCGAAATGCCAAATGCTACTTGCTAGCTGGCATGTCACAAGTGCTTCATAAGAAGCATGAGAATATGAACATTGCTTATGAGATAATGTACTCACTCGATGGGATTTTTGGGTAACCAAACAAAAAGGTAGATCTTGATGCCATGAAGCTATTCATGGTCAACAAGATGATGCCCAGCACACCTATTCATACTCATATGCTCATTATGATTGATCATTTTCATGAGGCTAAGTGTAATGGGGCAACTGTTGGAAATATAGTATATAGCAAAATTTTAAAAATTTTTATATTAGAGTATTTTTCAAAATAGAAGTTTGACACATTATATGCATAAATTAACCAGATCTTACTAACCTTATAAATGCCAAAAAGCTTCCTCAATCATTGTAGAGCAGTAATGTTCTAGAAGAACCTCAACCAATTGGCCTTCTTTGTTATTTTCTATCCACGATCAAAGTGAGTGTGGGCTCACTTTTATAGCTCTTCCACCAGGTGACTCTCCTTCCAACCAATTGAGAGAACACAAAGCTAGTGTTCGTGATTTGTGAACAAGAGCTCTCAGGAGTTTCAGAATCTCACCAGTGAAAACTTAATCTTTCAATTGATCTAAATAGTAATGAGACTCACTCTCTTTTTATAGAGGTTGGGTCTAGGAGTCAGTCCTTATTAGATAATGCCTCAAAATTCAAATCAGAATCAAGTTTAGATCAATATCTAATGAAATTCGTGTGAAAAGACGTGATCTTTTTATCACGCGATTGGCATGCTAATCTGTCTAATAGGCATGCCGAACTTGCCTCATCGGTAAGCAAAACTTGAGGATCGGCATGCTGAACTGTCGATAAAAATCTCAATGAATCTTTTATTTTTCACTCAAGATTCTATAGGATAAAGTCTCAGTTTTAATTCAAATAACCCAATAAAAAAGTTATCTAATTAAAATAACTTTATCTAGATAATCTCTAGGAAAATAAATGAATTCCTAATAATTCTACAAGTTTATCTTAATTTAATTTATTTAAAATTAAATCAACTAATAAACTGTCAAGAATTATCCGATCCCAATAATTCAACAAGTTTATCTTGAATTATTTTTTGTCATAAAATTAATTTAATCGATAAATAAACATGAATTATTTGATTCTTCATAACTTTAGCCAATCTAATAAATCTGACATAAGTCACCAATTATTGGAAAAGTACGCCGTATTGTTACAAGATTTTGTAAGATAGCAAAGGGAACCAAATGGACCTATATAGTTCAAGCTCTTGATAATTATGAAACCCAATATCCTAGATATACATTTCATAATTATCAACTCTAACGCTACTCCACTAAAAGCTTGATGCTGCACTCTTGAACTTTATAGAATTACGAAGCCCGTGTAGCTAAGTCTCCATGACATATTATAGTGTTTCGTATCCCCATAGAATTATCCATAATCAGCTTAAGGATAAATTCTGTCTTACCTTTTCAATTATTTTTATCTTATGTTTCATCATCTCACCATCAAAAAATTTACCATCCAAAGACAGTATACCATTCAGTTACACCTATGTATCAAAATGGTTGAGCGCTCTAGTTTTTCAATTACATGATAACGCATATAAGAGGATATCACTACTCTTAAAGAGGAGCTATAGATTCCATATCTATGAATAATAGGTTTACGCTATCAAGAGTCATGCCTCCAACGTACCGGCATGCATACCACTATTAAAATATTGGCATCACCCTTTGGTACATCAAAAGACACAAGTCAAGACAACGGGCCCTCTATTCATCTCAGGATTAAGATATAATACAAATGATTGTCTAAAGTAAATCAATTTGCCGGGATAGAATTATTAATTCACCTCTGTCCTGATCCAACACATCTTTACCTATGACAATGTGCCAATGTTTCTATTCATGGAGTCCACCTCCGATGGCCAAGACAAACCATCTCCCAATAGGGATATAGACAACATAATAATCGTTACATGAATAAAATGCCCAACTTTATTCTCTCGATTGTGGATCTTATGATTTAGACCGTCACCTTAAGAATCGTGTCTTCTGCATAATTAGTCCATCATATGCCCAATTCTTAAAGGTTTAGACTGGTAGTCTAAGACTATTCTTTGCTTAACATACATTCAACAAATATGAATGTAAACAGGACAAGATTTGGTATATAAATAATAAATGAATTCTTTATTAATAAAAATGTCTCCAAAAACATATTACATTTTTACTCGTTAGGGCAGACACTTCTAACAGCAACAATATATATGGGTACATGGGTAGAGGCGATCTTAAAGAGTCTAAGTCCTATGCTCCAGCAGTCCAAAAGAAACTATGTCATGTGAATGGAGCTCACTCAATTATTGAATGAACTCTAGAAGTATTAATCAGTTCATTGTGCAAAGAGTGGTGAAGCGGATGTTGCTAAACCTACTAGTTCTTTTAAGATAAAACAAAAGGAAGAATGAGAATGCTGGAAAGCCAAAACTAAGAAAGAGAATAACCAAGGTGAATATGATTTACTAGTTTTGGAAACATGTGTTGTAGAGAATGAGTTCTTAACTTGGGTAGTTGACTGAAGGATAACTAACCATGTTTACTCTTCGTTGTAAAATCTTAGTTCCTCACACGAGCTTGTTGATGGGGAGTACATGATGGTCATGGACAATGGAGCAAGGGTGTTGACAAAAGCTATAGGAGAAATTAGACTTCTCTTTAAGAATAATTTTTTAGTTCTCAACAGTGTTTATTTTATCCAGGGTTTAGAATAAATTTGACTTCTGTCTCTAGATTAAATGAACAATTATTTAAAGTTTCTTTTGATGATGAAAGTGAATATATTTCAAAGAATAGTTTAAATATATGTCTTGAAAAACTAAATGATGGTTTGTGTTTTCTTAAATCTAGTCCTAAACCATTGCTTAATACTAAAAATATTTAAAGTTGTTGAACTTAAGAATAAAAAGAAAAAGATTTCTCATGACAAGAACACATATCAATGGCATTTTAAACTTAGACATATTAACCTAAACAGGATTAAGAGACTTGTAAAAAATTAGGGAACTAAAGTTAGTGAAATCCCAATCTACAATTCTTATCTAGAAGGTAAAATGACCAAGAGACCTTTCTCAGCTAAAGGTGCAAAAGCCAAAGAACCTCTTGAGTTGATACATACAGATGTATGCTGACCATCAAATGTCTAAGTAAGAGGTGTGTATAAATATTTCATTACATTTATTGACGACTATTCTAGATATAGCTATACTTACTTAATGCAAAGAGAATCAGAAGCTTTTAGAAAGTTCAAGGAATTTAGAGTAAAATCTGAGAAACAATTAGGAAAGCAAATTAAGGTGCTCTAATTAGATCAACATAGTAAGTATCTAGACACAAAATTTATAGAGCATTTGATGGAGAGCAAAATAATTTTGCAATCCACCACTCTTGGAATGCCATAGCAATCTGGTGTTGCAGAAAAGAGAAATTAAATGCTACTCGACATAATAAGATCAATGTTGAGTTTTTTTAGCTGCTTACATAATTTTGGGGGTACGCCTTAAAAACTACAATTTACATTCTAAAGTTGGTTCTGTCTAAGTCTATACCTAAGACGCCTCCAAAATTGTGGAATGGTCAAAAATCTAGTTTGAGACATATTTGCATATAGGGCATCCTATAAATGTGCCAAAGGCTAAGATCGGGAAGTTGGAACCTTGTCTTGAAGTCTACATCTTTGTAGGTTAATTTCAAGGTAGAAGAGGAGGTTTGTTCTATAGTCTTAAAGATAAGAAAGTGTTTCTATCGAAAAACACTACTTTTTAAAGCACGACTACATGAAAGAATTTAAGCCTAGGAGCAAAATGGTTCTAGGATAATTACTAGCTGATCCATCGACATAAAGCGGACAAGAGTTCTTAATGAGCCAACAAGAGTTGTCAACAAGCTGGTAGAGTTGTTGAATGACAAACTGAAGAGGCCATAACTTCTAGTTAGATGCCTTCGATGCTTTGTCATAGTAGGAGGGAAATTAGATTACTTGCTTGATTTTGTAGAGAAGCATAATTAGTCATTGTGAGTGACATTGAGGAAGATCCATTGACTTGTAAGTCAATAATGGAAGATTTTGACAAAGAAAAGTGGTGAAAGCCTTGAAATTAAAGCTATACTTTCCAACTTGGTCTGGGAGCTTATTGATCATCCCGAAGGGATAAAACCCATTGGGTGCAAATTGATCTACAAGAGGAAACAAAGAGTGGAGACAGAATAGAGAATTTCAAGGCAAGGTAGTAGTCAAAGGTTACAACCAAAAGGAGGGAGTCAACTATGAAAAGACTTTTTGCCTTATTGCTGTGTTGAAGTCCCTTCGAATACTCTTGTCCATTGTTGGATATTTTGATTATGAAATTTAGTAAATAAACATCAAGATGACATTTCTAAATGGCTATCTTGAAGAAAGCATCTACATGGTGTAACCAAAAAGTTTCATAGCTGAAGGTCAGCAGCAGAAAGTCTACAAGATATAAAAGTCTATTTATGGACTAAAGTAGGCTTCTAGATCATGTAACATTAGGTTTGATGAGGCTATTAAATCTTATGGTTTTGAACAAAGCCATGATTGACCATATGTCTCCAAGTACATAAGAGATAAGAAGGTGTCTTCATAGTACTTTATGTTGATGACATCCTACTCATTAGAAAAGATAAGGAACCAATGTCACAACCAATGTCACAAGTAAAGGGATAATTAACCAACCAACTCCAAATGAAAGATTTGAGAGAGGTAAGCCATGTTCTTGGGATCCAACTTATCAATGATCGCAAGACAAGGCTATTGGCATTATCGTAGACTACGTATATAGACAAGGTGTCACGCTCCAGAGCACGGGAGGTGACATGGCAGTTTGATTAAGTTAATTAAGTGAGGATTTAGTTAAAACTAGGGTTTTAGAATTAAAATTTATTAATAAAAATGTGATAATTTAAAACCTTTTTAAAGCGGGCAATTATAATAATTAAACAAATAAAAATACCAAGTGGACAATGAGAAAATAATAAAGAAATAAAGAGAAACGAGAATGGGTCTTACTGACCCACATTTTATGTACACACATAGTACAGACAATATTAAATTATAACCACAGTCCAAAATGAAGGAAGGGAAGGTTGGAGTTATACATGCCTTGATTTTATAATTTAAATAACCTACTGGGTTCTCCTACTGCTCAAATGTCTTGTTTGTGGACTTCTCTCCAATCCTAAGCTGAACTACACCTAGAGGGGGGAAGATTTTAAAACAAATAAAATATGAACAAAAGGTTCAGTAGGACTATGTTTCAAAATAGATAAATAATTTAAATAAAACTTCACCTTAGGAAATAAAGTTAAATAAATAAATTCATTTAAATAGATTTTATTAAAAATAGTTCGCCTAGAAAGTACCTTTTTATTTTTTTCTAGGCAAACCATAATATTCACCGCCGAAGTGGCTCAGCTTGGTTTCGGGACCTGCCCCCAAGGTCACAGGTTGCACTATACGACCCGATCTCTGATATGGCATCATGCCCTAATATATATATATATATATCTTTCTATAATTATTAAAATCTCTTTTACCAAGTATTCTCATTTACATTCATTATGAGGTTTACTATAAAAATCTCCTCAGTTTGTTGTTCATAAAAACAGTCAATGAAATCCCTTCTTAAACAATCATTGAAAATATTTTTTTATGAAAATCTTTTTTAGGCCAAAATCATTTTTAAAACTAGGTTATCAAGAAAAGGGTAGAAGTCCTACCTCAATACTCATGCCGATGTCCCAGGGTCGGCCTGCTAGTCGTATGAATCCGCCCTGCCAAACATGAACTTTGGCCTACCAATCTTGAAAAATTCCAAAATTTTCCAAGCACGGGTTTCGGCCTCCCCGAGCCCAAATCTTCAATTTTAACCTGTTTTCTCACATCCCCGGTATGAATAATGATCATAGTTGATAAAAAACATAGTAGATTACTTTTTAATACATTAAAACAAGATTTAAACAAAAATTTTTGAAAAAATCCAAAAATGAGGAAAATTAGAGAAAAATGAAAAATCTTGATTCAAATCTGTTTTTGATCAAATAAGGCTTAGATTCTAGTTTTCCTAAGTTCTTCTAACCTAGATTGATGGTTTTCTAAACTTAAAAAAGCTTAGATTTCAAAATATCAAGAAATTTGAAAAATTGAAAAAGTTTTAAAATTTAGAAACTAACCTTGAATTCGAGCTTTGAATCACGTTTTTGGTCGTCCAATCGAATTCTCGAGCTTCCAATCTACTAAATACCGAAGCTTGGGTGTGATTTTTGAAGAAAGATTTGAGAGAAATTGAGAAAGAGAAGAAAGACAAAGAGGGACAGTGAGAGATAAATAGAGGGAGAGAAGGACAATTGATTGCACAAAAACAGTGTGCAGCAGCACACTGATTTCAAATAGGACCTATTTTGTATTTGTCAAATTGTTTTATTTCAAAATTTAAAATAACAATTAAAAATGATTTTAAGAAATTTAAAAATCATTAAAATAATCAAAAACAACATTAATTTAGATATTTCCACAAAATGATCAAATTACATTTAGAATACTCATTATGGCACACTAATCCACCATTTTACTTACTAATAATATTTAATTAATTTTAGGGCGTTATAACTCTCCACCCCTAAAAGAAATTTCGCCCTCGAAATTTACAAATCGATTTAGAAATAAAACAAATGTGGACACAACTCCCTCATATTCGATTCTAATTCCCAAGTGGTTTCATTAACTCCATGATGCTGCCACATGACCTTTACTAATGGGATATGGCAACGACGCAAGCTGATCACTTTTCGATCGATGATCTAGATCGGCACTTCTTTGTACATCGTGTCTTCTTAGATCTGCGCATCATAGAACAAAATGATCTTATCCTGCTTAGGCAGACACTTCTGAAGCATTGACACATGGAACACGTCGTGAACATGCAAAAGTTTAGGAGGAAGATCAAGTCAATAAACAACCACACCCACATGTTGAGTAATTTCGAACGGTCCAACATATCTCAATGCAAGCTTACCACTTACTTCGAATCACGCGATGCCCTTGTGAGGTGCTACCTTCAAGAGAACAAAGTCTCCAACCTCGAATTCTAAGGGTCGACACCTTCTATCTGCATGACTCTTTTGTTGACTTTGAGCTGCTTTCGATCGATCCCGTATCATAGTGATCTTCTCATTACTATCATGAATCTCATCTGGCCCAAGAATAATCCTATCTTCTGGTTTAGCCCAACATAGTGGTGATCGACACAGTCGTCCATACAGAGCTTTAAACGGTGCCATGCTAATACTCGATCGATAGCTGTTGTTGTATGCAAACTCTGCCAGATGCAAGTACTTCTTCTAGTCCCCGTCGAAGTATAATGCACATGCACGCAACATGTCTTCAAGAATCTAAATGACCTGCTTAGATTTCCCATCAGTCTGAGGATGAAATGCCGTGCTAAAGTTCAAATCTATACCCAAAGCCTCCTGAAAGCTTCTCCAGTACTTGGTATTGAATCTAGTATCTCTATCTGATGTGATGGACAAAGAAACTCCATGCAACTGCACTATGTTCTATAGACACAATTCCCCAAGAACTCTTCTCGAGCAAGTCGACCTGAACGGAATGAAATGAGCTGACTTCGTTAACCTGTCGACCACGACCCAAATTGTGTCATGCCTTTGCTCCATCCTTGACAATCCGGTAAGAAAATCTATAGTCACGTTCTCCCATTTCCATCCTAGGATAGGAAGTGGTTGAAGCTGACCTATTGGCTTTTGATGCTCAGCTTTCACCTGAAGACAAGTTGCATACTTGGCCATGTATTCCCGGATATCCTTCTTCATACCTCTCCACCAATATTGCCTCTTTAGATCATGATACATTTTTGTGCTCCTTGGATGAATGGCAAACTGAGACTTATGGGCTTCATGCATTATAGTCTTCGTCACTTCCGCGATTGCTGGAACTGCTAGACGCTCCTTGAAGTACAACAATCCATCGACATGTACCCTCCATGCTTCAAATTGCTCTCCATTCTAAATTCGCATCCAGATTCCCTGAAGGTGCTGGTCTCACCATTGATTCTGTTTCACCATCTGAACAAGTGCTAAGGTCGTCTCCATGAGATACATCGAAACGCGATCATGGTCTTCATAATACGGTAGTCCATATTCACTTACTATTGCATCTCTTTTCCAATCTTCAAGAGCCAAACATTCAAGTATCCCTAAAGACTTCCGATTGAGTGCATCCGCAACTACATTAGTTTTTCCAGGATGGTACTATAGCGCGAAATCATAATCCTTCATGTATTCCATCCACCTTCATTTCCTCAAGTTCAAATCCCTTTGGGTAAACAAATACTTCAAACTCTTGTGGTTAGAGAAAACCTAAAATGTCGCCCCGTACAAATAACATCTCCAGATCTTCAGTGCATGAATTATTGTCACAAGCTCCAAATCATGAGTAGGGTAGTTTCGCTTGTGAGGTCGTAGCTATCTCGATCCATACGCCACCACGCGTCCATGTTGCATCAACACACACCCAAGTCCACGTCTTGAGACATCTGTATAAACTTTATACGGCTCATCACTGTTGGGGATGATCAATGCTGGTGCTGTGGTCAATCGATTCTTCAATTCCTGAAAAATGTGCTCACATTCTTCATCCCACTCGAACCTGATCAATCTTGTCAACAGCGCTACTATGTTCGAGAAATCCTTCACAAATTTCGTATAGTACCCTACAAGTCTCAAGAAGCTACGGATTTTTGCCATATTCCTCGGTCGTCCCCATTCCACTATGGCTTCCACCTTAGATGGATCCACCTAGATGCCATGCTCGAAAATGACATGACCTCGAAACTTAACTTCTATTAGCTAGAACTCACACTTTTCCTTCTTAGCATACAACTGGTGCTCCCGCAGAGTCTGAAGCACGATTCTAAGATGGTGCTCATGCTCCTTCCAAGTCTTAGAGTAGACCAAGATGTCATCGATGAACACAATTACAAACTGATCCAGATAGGGCCTAAATATCCTATTCATCAAATCCATGAAGCTTGCCGGGGCATTCGTCAATCCAAATGGCATCACCAAAAATTCAAAGTGTCCATACCGGGTCCTAAAAGCTGTTTTGGGAATGTCCTCTTCCTTAATTTTGAGTTGATGATATCCTGACCACAAATCTATCTTTGAGAAATACCGCGAACCTCCCAACTGATCAAACAATTCATTGATCCTAGGCAAAAGATACTTGTTCTTCACAGTGACCTGATTTAGTTGTCGATAATCTATACATAGCCTGAGGGTTCCATCATGTTTCTTAGCAAACAAAACCGGTGCTCCCCATAGTGATGTACTATTCTAGATATATCCTTTATCAGCAAGCTCTTGAAGCTGCTTTCTTAGCTCCTTCATTTCTGTCGGTTTCACCGATAAGGTGCTACAGAGATCGGTGTTGTTCTTGGAAGTAACTCTATGCCAAATTCGATCTCCCGATATGGTGGTAATCCAAGCAATTTGTCGAGGAAGACATCTTTAAATTCATCAACCACTAGAATCGTTACGTTTCTTCTCGAGGCACTGACACTCCTTCTAGGTTCATGAGGAAGGCTAACAAGCTGCGTTCTTTCACCCTTCGAGACACGCCCTTACGAGACGCTCACCCGTTAGTCGATCACCACCACCCTGGTAAGTGATCGTCGTCCCCCTATCAAACACTAGAGTTACTTTCCTAAGTTGACAGTCTATAACTACACTGTATCTAGACAACTAGTCCTGCAACGCCCATCAATTTTTATGTAACAGTTATGACTAAATAAGTAATGGATTAAGTAATATTAAGCAAAGGCGTTAGGTGTTATTTTTATGATATGTGTATGATGTATAATATAATGGTACTAACCATTTTATTTTAAGTGTTAAGACAGGTGATGCTCACGTGGAATTGATGTGCTCAAAGTGTTAATGTCATTAATGTTAAATGTTTAATCATAATTTTGTGATAATTTAATGTTATGAATGGTTTCTGTGTGTAAGGACAAATCGGCAGGCCGGACCATTGAGTTCGACAGGCCGAAATGATTCCCTCGGGACGGCAAGCTGATGGTATATCATCGGTAGGCCTGACTTCAGGAATCAGCAGGCCAAAGAGAAAGATCGGCAGGCTGATGACAGCTGACAAGCAGTCAGCAGAAATTTCACAACATTTGTGATTGGTTAATTGAATATTAATTTTTGATTAATTGGCACATTATGGAATAAATGTTTCAGTTTAGGAAAATTATGTTTGACTTGTGTATTGATTGAATGCATTTGATAAGGTTTCCCATTTTACAAAGGCAAAATATGGTAACATGAACCATTCTTGGAAGTTTTGACTTTTTCCCTCAAACCTCTCCACTTTCCCACGATTTTATGCCTTGGATTTAATCAGAAAAAATTCTGATTTATGACAATGAATGGGAATTTTAATTTAACGTAAACAAAATTTATTTTTACGTTTTGT
>CAMOHE010045572.1:31753-63362 GCA_946598075.1 Artocarpus hirsutus | reverse complement strand
TATAACTCCGATTTAGGCTCATGATAGCTCATTGGAAAGCTTAGGATGTCTACTTTTAAAATATGTAAACCAATTTACAAAATTCATTTTTATCTAATCCCAAAATTTCAAGAAAGGCTACTGCCCATAGAGATAATACAAGGTTTATGGAAGGTTAAGTTTCTCTTTAACCCAAATCATATTATTCTTGTTCAACATCTCAAAACCATTCTAAAATATACAGCATGCATTATATAATCATAATAAACATATTCACATGAGTTCAAAATCATCATCAAACCAAAATAAAGGTTGGTTGTCGGTTTCAACTTAGGACTCAAGTTTTTGTTCATAAATGCTCAAATATATATGTTAACATAATTAGAAATTTGCATGAACTTGGAACACGAAAAGCATGCATTAGACATGGAGAAAACACATACTAAAACCAAGTTTGAATTTAAGAAAACCTACCTCAAAACTCCTTTGAAAAACACCAAAGTTCGGATTAAAAATCAAGCTTGTATTGACTCCAAAACGACTTCAAACGTGGCTGGAAATATAGTTATCGTGGTTGCAAAGAGAGCTTTATGCCTTGTGTTTTTAGTTGGAAATTAAAGTGAGAAAGGAGAAAATGAGAAACTAAAGAAGAGAGTTGTGATGGTTGAATATATAGGCATTAAATTAATTGAGGAGCGGGATAGAATTAAATGAGTATTAAAAGAAAATGTTATCATGTCTCCCATGGAGACTTTTAGCAAATAATGTCAACATAATTGAGGGGACAAATGGGGTATGTTGTAGAAGAAGATAAATGAGGCATTAAAAAGGTAGTTGAGAAAACATATCGATGTCTCCTGGTAGTTGAGGTGAATTAATTCTATGTCTCCAAATGATAAGGATGCTATTTAATTGAGCATTAATGTAGCGGGACCAGGTTGGTAGAAATAAGTGATAGGTAGATTTAAAATATTTACTACGGAGACTTAGTAAAAATGCTAAAGTGACATTTAATTCTTATGATTTTACAAAAAATCATACCCGTTAAAATAACGGGTGTTTCAAGAAGCCTTTCATAAAACTCTTTGTTGGACATTCAATCTTGTGTAGATCAAAAAAATAAGAAAGACAAAGCAAAAACAAAATAAAAAGGAAAACAAAACGAAAAATTAATAACAAATCAATTAAGAAAAACAATTCTCAATAACGATGTCAAAGCTTTATGCAGAATTTTCAGATATGCAAGTATACGTGGTTATATCAAGTAATACATATGATGAGTTGAGTATTGTTCCCATAAGAATTGATTTTGATTAGTCTATTATTAAATTTTTCTCTAAATAATAAAAAAAATCAAAATATTTAATATTTAATATTTATTTTTATTTCTTTTTATAAATTAACAAAGATTTAAAAAATAAAAAACGAACAAATATACAGATTGCAAATGGGAATTTTGTTGATTAACTAAATTAATATAGAATAACAATTACAAATATGTAAAAACACAGCAAAATTCAAGAATAATTCATGGAATTAAAATACAATAACAAAATTTAATAAAAACAAAGCACAATTCAAAGATTTAAATCAATAATAATAAAACTGGATAAATGTTCATTCTCCACCATTAGACAATAATTATGCAGCGATCAAAGAATTATTTTCAAATTTATGTTGAAATTACCAACTATAGATAAAAATAAGCTCTGCAATCTCAATCTTTCTGTATTATGTATTTTAGTGAAGCAAGCTCTTTACTAAATCCTTTTCCATTAAATAACTTAAAACAAGCTCTCTAGGTTCAATCTAACGAAAGCATTAGGTCGAGAAAGATATATTGATACAGGTAAAAAGCACATAATTTGCTATTAATGGTTAAAAATATAAGAGAATTATAGATCAAGATTTCTAATATAGTATTAGGTAATTTCCTAGTCTCGTTTAGTTAGCCACTCCAAACAACACAAGAAAATAACTATAAACACTAATTATAATGAAACATAAACAATCTCAACTGAAATTTAGAGAATAATTCATACAAACAACTACATAATCATGCCCAAAGCTTTGAAATCATATTTAGCCAAAAATAAATTTGACTAGACATATAATTGAAATTAACAGCAAAAACATAAAAACTAACAACATTTGTAGCTTAGAAAATTGGCAGAAATTGAGGAATGGTAATGATCTCAATCTCATTGTAGAAAGCTCCAAGGATCCCTCCTCCTTTCCTCTCTATCTCTTTATTTTTCTCTCAAAATTCTGAGTGTTTGTTGACAATTGATTGAGGAATTGATATTTTAAACTGAAGGATTACGGACTTTTTATAGGCAAACTCGTGTGATTCTCCTCAGAATTTTACATACAAAAGAGGAGGAAGGCACCACACTTATGACAGAGTAGGTAGTATAATTAAGCAAAATTTGAAGAATAATTGAACCTTAAAAACATGAATTAAGAAAAATGGGCTAATATTATTATATTTTTGGGTTCTTTCTTCCCGTTTGAGACAATTTGTATGCAAATTCTCCTTTATAATCTGGTGCTTTGCAGCCCACGGGGGGACATAAACAACATGACTTGGACCGTTAATCATGCGCTTCAACAACTACGATTTGAGGCAACAAGGCACACTAGCGAAGGAGAACTGAGGCCATTTATCTGGTCTTTGGTCTACGCTTTGGATCGTTGGGATCGCGAGAGTATGGGAGCAAGAACGCAGTGGATCAGACGAAACCCTGACAGCCTATATGACACGGGATCCACGTGTCACCGCCTGGCTTCAGAGCGACTTCAGGCACACATAGGGGCCGGCTAAGCTAGAGTTTTGAAAAATAAAAGCACTCACCTAAATGTTTCCAAAATTAATTCTTTAACCCCAAAATCAATTTTCTTATTATTTTTATTCTATTTTTGCCCCAAGTCTTATTTTCCTTGCAATCAAACCAAAAGAAAATAATTATTTTACAAAATAAAAATTACTAAAATTAAGTAAATATTATTAAACATACATTTAACAAAAAATAAATAAAACTAACAACACGCTCTAAACTAAAAATAAAACTTAATTAAACTTACTATTTTCAATATATTTTACAAAAATAAAATAATAAACACTTAAAATCTCTTCTAAAAATTACCAAAAAATATAATTAAACAATAAAAACATAAAATTAAACATATTTTATAGAAAACACACTAAAATGCTAAAAACATGCAAAAATGCTTAATTAGTTGATTTAATTCCAAATAAAAATGCAAAAAGAAGGATTTCAACCTTATAAACACATGCATTTTTACGTGTTATCAATTTTCTTACTCTTTTCATACTCTCTCTAATCACTATTTGATATGTGGAATCCACTAACATCATAAATAATTATTTAAGCACAAAATAATATGAAAGAATCCACAGGTCAAGCAGTGAATAGAGAAAGTGAAAAAAAGAATGCAAGTAGGACTTATGCATCCTTGTTGAACTATTTTTCTTTGATTTTATTGACCTTCATAATAACACATTCCTCTAGACTTCTGCTTTGATTATTTTGCTGCAGGTGTTGGCATGGACAAGATTATTTTTGAGATTGATGCAATCGGTATTGTGGAATGGTGATACACAGGCTTCTTTTGGCCTTGCGATTACCGAGATTCATAAACTTCTTTGTACTGTGAAAGGCCTCATGTTGTTTTCTCCACCCGTGATGCTTATGGAGTGGCTCGTGTTGCTTCTGTTGCCCTTGAAAAGGGGTTTATTTTGTTTGTTATCGAGGGACTTCTCTGATAAGAACTCTTACTAGTGAGGTGTGTTTGGAAACTATTAAATCTAGTTAAAGTCATCTTTTTGTTGATGTAATAGTCTAAAGACAAATACTCAATACTGATAGATATTTTTGTTGGTTCCAAAAAAAATTGTCTTTCTTTGTGCGAGAAAGCCTTTAGAAGGGCTTCGTTAGCTGTCATAGGACACTAGGTCCTGTTTGGTTTTTGTCTTGAAAAATGTTTTGGTCATTTTCAAAAACATAAAAAATGAAAATGATTTTAAAAAAGTGTTTGGTTAACTTTTGGGCTAAAACAAAAACAAAAATATTTCCAAAAAATCTAAAAAAATTATCAAAAATGAAAAAAAAAAAAAAAAAAAAAAAACCTGATTTTAATTTTTTTATCTTCCTTTCTCTTACTCCTTCTCATTGTCTCCTCCCAAAGAAGAGCGCGAGTAGAGTTTGAATAGGAAAACGCGTCACAGGAGAATCTCACCGAGAAAGCGGTCTCCGGCGAGGGTTCAGTCCATGACAACCGGTCCGTCGACGAGTCGAACTCAATGAATCTCAAGGACGATGTTTCGGAACAGACCAGAGTCGCCGCAGCGACAGCAGAGAAAGAACCGAAGCCTTTCGAACCGGAGCGGGGAAAATCGACAGTGGTGGAGGATTTGTACGACGGAAGCTCAGACACAATAGCAAAGGGATCGGTGGCAGTGTCGCCGGTGGAGGAGTCGGAGAAGGTGAACTCAACAAGGAAGGACGACGGCGGCGGAAACTCGGCGGAGTCGAAGGAGAAGGCGAAGGAGGCCTGCAGCAGCAAGATGCAGAGCTCGACCAGCTTGTCGAGGAAGAAAGTGGAGGAGGAACTGGACGAACCAGACGCGGAGGACCAATCAGTCGCGACGAAGCTGGCCCACCACGTTGAATCTAAGTCGTTGGTTGCTTTCCTCGAGATCTACGGTCTCACAAGTCTGGAGCAACCACCGGCGTGCTAACCTCACGAAGTAGAGGAAGAGGACATCGGAGTAGAGGAAGAAGAAGTCCTCAACTGAGCCCCTCTCACTGCCAGCAATTCTTTGTGCTCGTCGAAGTGGACTGCCGACTCTACGAGAAGGCTGTCGCGGGCGTTGTGCTCACCGGAGGAGAGGAAGACTTCTCCTCTCCCTTTTGTTAATAATAATAGTAAAATTATTAATATATTAATAATTAGTTTTTTAAAATTAAATTTAAGATTTATTTATATTAATAATTTTTTATTAAAAATATTTATTTTATAAAAAGACCACCAATTTACAATCAAACACAGTTTCAAAAGCAGGCTTTAACATATTTTTCAAAACATTTTTATTTTTAGATTTTTTTCACAAACCAAAACTAAAATAAAAATGCTACCAAACGCCCCATATTTTTTTTTATTTTTTTTAATGCTTTTTTGTACGAGGACACTTTTATTTTCCTAAGTTTTGTAATACAATTCAATTTAAAAAAATAATTCGGTACAACAAATCAACAAATAATAATATTAGAATTTTATTCAGAAAAGACAACTACAGTAGTCATTCAAGTATTTAATAACTGTAATATATAATAGCTTGATACTGTTTATATAGTATAAATTATTGTTTTAAACACAGTAGAAGTTCAAATTTATATCTACTTTACCAACCAACAACTGTCACTATCATTCAACGAGTAATTTTCAGCTAAAAGTTGGGGGGAATTATATGGTGGAATCATTATACTACAAGGAGTATTCACCTCAACTGTATAATTTATGATTTAAATTAGAGGATGTCTATGAAATATGTGTAATGGTGCAAAAAAATTTTTAAGATATCTAGCCTAATGCAATGTGAGTTATAGCCTAACAAACATGGTTTCAACTATATATTTTCAATTACATTTTTAAACACATCTTTATAAGTGTTTGGACCATATTTCTCAAAGTATTTAAAAAGATAGTCTTTAAATTTTTGAATAGGCAACAAAAACGTCAAGTGAAGTTTACAATATCATCACGTTTTGGTATAACTTTAAAAGTGTGATTGAAAAGAAAAGATTATATTTAATGACTTTGACTCAAAACTCTTTTGAAAACTTAATACCACTTAAAATCTTTTGAATTTAAAAAGCTAAAAACAGTTTTCAAAACACAATGTCAAATAGACTTTCTTATTGCTGCCGCATAGAGGATTCCACTCTATTTTTTTATAGATATTTATCTTTTTAAACCTTTATTTTAGACTAATTTAAAAACTATACATTTAATTTTTGAGCTCATCGAAGGTATACCTTCAAATTTGATTTAATATATAAATCTATATCTCAATTCAATCAATAGTTGATTTTGACTTTTAAAATGACTACATTATCTTTAAGTAAAAGAGAAAAAAATTAAAACTTTAAAAAAATAAAAAGAATTTAAAAATAAAAACACAAAAAACACATATTTTTTAAGGTATTTTATATATTTTCGAAGTAAAAACCTTAGCATAAAGTTTTCTTTTCAGTTTTTAAAGTTTTCTTACTTTTTAATTTGATGATATTTTGGAAAAATTTTTAAGTCTAAACTGAAGATTGATTAAAACAAGATATAAATTAGTGTATAAACTCTAATCTGAAAGTATACCTTTAATAAGATCAAACACCAAATGTATAATGTATGAATAGACTTAAAATACAAGGTATAAAAAGGTTAATAACCCTTTTTGTAATATGATTGTATTTAAAATGAAATTTAATTATGATGACTACCCAATATTTATGAAATGTATTATCCACATGAAAATTTCCACTACATTAGAAGTTTTTTCCCCCTTTTTGAAGGAAAGGCTAACCAATTACTAGTTATTTTATCTATTCGAATGCATGTTTGACATTAATCCCAACGTGCTTAATGATAAAAAAGAGGATTGTTTCGAAGAAATCAAATGTTTAAGTAACATAATGTTTGCTGATACTCAAGAGTTGATTGCAGCATTCTCTTAGTGCTGTTATCAAGTTTTCTTTTATTTCCAGAACTGCAAATGAAGTGGCAAACTATCTTGCCTCTTTTATAAAATACCAACGTGCTAACTATAATTAATTAAGTTCATTTGATCTTTTTATATTGGTGTATATATCGGAGAGGAACTGAATTAACTAATCAAATGAAAAGGTCGTTATTTTCAGAGAAGTAAAAAAAATGAAAGAAAGAAAGGTAATTAAACAAGAGACTAATTTTATATCTCTTGCAATGTTGGTCCATTTAAAGCATGTGCTTAAACACCAGGGGAGGAATATATACCAATAAACCATTTGCTGAGATGACCACTGAAAAAAAAAATACATCATTTGCAGAAACGTAGTTGATAGATTATATGTAATGCCCTGGAATTTATTTAATGGGATTATTATGTAATTGGTGGATTAGTGCGTCGATTGCAATTTTAACGTTTATTTAACCATTTTGGTATTTTTTAAATTTATTTCATTTCTACTCTCTTGTTAGTTTTCTTAAATTCTAAAGTTGTCAAAAACTACAATGAGTGTATTTTGGCGTTTTGTTAACTGTTTTGAACAATTTTGATGATTTTTATTCAATCTATTTTCTCTAATTTTTACCTTGAAGACCGTAGTCCCTTTTTATTTAAACTCTCTCTTCCTCACTCTCCTCATACACTCTCTCCCGCAGCCCCTCTCTCTCTCTCTTCATTTTCATTCACTCTCGACGCCCTCTCTCTCATTTTCTCTCCAAAAATTTCAATCTCAAGCTCCACTACTGCTGATTTGAAGCCAAGAAATGAGGTTCTAGCCACAAAATCTTCTTCAAAAAGTTCATTAAAGGTTATCTCTCTTTCTCTAAAATTTTTGGATTTTCGTTTTGAATCCTTCATGTATGTTTCAATCAGAGCTTGAATGAGTTTAAATAGCCTTTAATATGAGTTTATGGAACCTTAAACACTATGAATCCAAGCTTGGTTTGAACGAAAACGAGATATAAACTAATTTTTACATTTTTCCTATTTTTCGAATTAAACCTTTGATTTGCATGAAAACTTGTTAAAAAGTGATCAAATGTGTGCTATTATGTTATTCAATCATATTTTGATGTTACCCATGCTTTAGAAATTGAGAAAAACAGGTTTGATTGAGTTTTGAGCTTAGGTTTAATGAAACCTCGAGACCTGGAGATTTCCAGATCGCTACAAATCAGCAAGCCGAACTCAAAGTTCATCATGCCAGATTCAAAGTGATCGGAAGGCCTATTTCAGAGGTTTGGAAGGCCGATGTTCGGCAGGCCAAACTTATGGGTCTCATAGGTTGAACACGTGGTCAACCGCGATATGCATGGTGCTCTCAACGGCACAGCTCACAAAGAGCTGATTTCATGCTACTTGAGTCCCGTTGATTCCAAACTGTATTTTAAATATATTTTACATGCTTTACAAATTTAAGATTGTTTTAAATGTGATCTAAACTATGTTTGAATAACAAGAAAAGCCATGAGACCTTGTGATTAGGCACGACACACTCAAATATCGTGGTATAGCATACTAATGTGGAATAATTTAATATTAGACATTGATATACCTAACCCTTATTGAAGGTGGTTAGTGGTTCCGTGGAGCTAACGTGTAGTGGACCGAAATACGATGTTTGTGTTATCCTATTAAAGAAGGACTCTAGAACCCTTTTTCCTTGGTAGCCATGATTTTTGAAAGTGATTTGGCCACGACCTATTTTCCTAGAATGTCTAGAAGGTATGACTTTAATATACATATATTCAGTTGTTTTCAATGATTGATGAATGATGAGAGTTCATGATAAACAATGAACTAAATAAAGGAATGTACTCGATAATTGAGACTTAAGTAATGACTTAAAGAATCGAACGAGTGGGACACACCATTCGGAATGATATATTAGGGCATGATGCCATGGTTCAGAGATCGGATCGTGTAGAAAGCGATCTTAAGGGTAGGTCTCGAAACTCAGCTCGGCCACTACGGTGGATTCATATTTGGCTTCACCTAGAAAATGATAATGAATACGTTAACAAATGATTAATAAACCGAAATAGTGAGTATGAGAGCAACTGATTACATTCACTATTCTTGATAATTTTATTTACATTAATGCTATTTCTTTTATTTAAATTTTATGTATACTTCATTTATTTAAATAGATGTTTTTAGAGTTTGAGTCCTACTGAACCTTTCGTTTATAATTTTATTATTTAAAAATGCCCCCTTCCAGGTGGGTTGCAGTACACCATTGACTAGGTGCAGCAAATTGTGCAACCGGAACATAGAGGCATCATTTAGGTTTTTCTCATTCGATCAAGGCATGTAATTATTTGGTATTATTTATTTCTGATTGGACTATGGTTCGCATCTTATTTATGTTGTTCATGTGTGTGCACTATGTGGGCCGGTATTGGACCGACCATCTCTTGCTGGATTTACTTTTAATTTGGTTTTAAAATCAAGGTAACACCTAGCTTATACATTAGGAATTAATAAATGGTATTTATCAAAAAGGTTTTAAATTTACCAGATTTTCATAAATAACTTAATAATCAATAGGTGAGTTTAATTAATATTATTTAAATAATTTAATTAGACCGCCACATCACTATCTTTGGTTTGGGTTCGTGACATTATATAATAAAATGTTCTTAATTTTTTAGGGCATTTAATGTTCTTTGTTTGCAAGAGAAAATAATAGAACAATTTACAGATGATGAAGCCACTGATTATTCTGAGTTTATAGGGCAAAAGATGCAATTATAAAAATTTTAAAAAAAGTGATGTCATTTATTTATTTTTTTGTTGTTAACACTAACTGCCTTTGAACTTGAGGAACTTTTCTACTTTGTCTCATAAATTTTAAAAATCATTATTTTATCCTTTGAACTTTTAAAACCTCTCACTTTGCTCTTTGCAATTTAAAAATTCTAAACTTTTAAAGCTCTTCACTTTGCTCCATGAACATCCAATTTTCCATTCATATAGACAAAATTAAGCTCACGTGATTCGTATATGCGTCACCTGTAAGACAAAAATGAGATTTTATTCTTCGCAACTTTTTTTAATGCTTACACTCTCACTTAATGTTTTTTTTTATATATATATAAACTCTTATTTAAGAAGGCTTTGTATATATATTTCTTCATCTTTAATGCGTAACTCATTTAGTAAGTCAATATTGTTTGCTGATATCGGAATTTGAATAATAAAAACATGAGTCGCGCATTAAAGATGAGGAGATATCAACGAGTAATATTGACTTATTTAATGAGACTTACACATTAAGAATGAAAAAAATATGTATGCTGAATGAAAAAAAATCTGTATGCAAACCTTTCCTAAATGAAAGTTCATATTAAAAAAAAACTAAATGAGAGTGTAAACGCAAAACAAAACTTGAAAATGATAAAATCTTATTTTTCCTTACAAGTGGCCCAAGTGCAAATTACATAAGCTTAATTCCTTCTATTTCAACAAAAAATTAGAAGTTTAGGGGCAAAGTTAGAAACTTTAAAAGTTCAGAGTGTAAAATAGTAATTTTTAAAGTTTAGAGGATAAAATGATGAATTTTAAAAGTTTAGAAGGTAAAATGATCATCTTTAAAATCTAAGGAGAGAGATCCTAAAATTCGAGTGTTAGAAGTGTTAATAACCTTTTTTTTTTTTCTATCCAATTATTTATTTAAAGTTATTCTTGGTTGAGTTTTTGTTGCCCTTAAAAGAAGCAAAACAATGGCGCCACAATAAAGGACAATCGGAGGGGATAATATTCATTCCATTGTGTCTTGGAGATGTTCTTTTCAATAAATAACAAAACCAATCATGTACATGTACATGTCAAAAAGTTCTTTTCTAAAGATCATTAATGGGATTTTGAAAATTTCTTTTCTAGATTGAAATTTGAAGATTAAAAAAATTGAAATTGTTTAGTTCTTATTGAGAACATAATGCGTAAAAAAGTGATCTGGCGGGATCCTATTAATAAGGTTTTAAATTTGACCGTTAGATCTGATCAAAATTTTTTTTTTTTTACAGATCTAACGATCAAAAGATATATACTTGTCGATAAATTATTTTTTTCGTTCCTACCATAAAATTTGAGTTTTTTTTATTTTTTATTTTTTATTTTTTTGTTTTAATAAAGTGTTTGGCACGTTCATTCAAACCAGCTCAAGAATAGTATAAAGTTTTTATACGCTACAATATAAAACAAAACATAATTATAATATAAATATCTCGTATGTTATAATATTTAAATAAAAACTTTTAATTTAAACCATACCAAACACTCCTTAACGATAAAAAATACAGTTCACTTCTTTCTTTTTTTTTTTTTTAACTCTGATCACTTTTGCTGACTACCTCTTATCATGTCGCGCACTTTTGCTCTCTTTCAAGGCCTTTTTTTTTTTTTTTTTTTAAGGGGGATAACTTTTCATGTATAGAACAGAAAAATATATCAATATAGGGCAGTCTAGAACAGCTGCCATCTAAAGCACAAAAAACAAAAAGCATCCAGCACCATTTTAATTTTTTACTCCATTTATTTATTTGAAAAAGAAGGGTCATTTGATTTTATTATTGGAAACAAGGACAATTTGATTAGATTATGGGAAACTAAAAGTGCATGCTTTATGGAGTAAACTTTTTGAGCTTCTCGTGCTTGGAGTCTGCTAGATCCCAAAAACTCTGGCAAACCCATAAAAAAAAGGGAATATGTCCCCTTTAGCTGAATAATTGAGCTTCATATCTGTCCTTCGTAAATTGATGTATTGTGGGAGGGAGTTTAAAATCTTTAGGGTGTTTGGCATAGTAGTTAGAGTTATTGGTTAAAATAGTAAATAATGTAATATATAAGAGCTTTATATTTTAATAATTTTTTTACTTTTATTTTAGTATGTGAGAGCTTTATACTATTTTTAATTGAAAAATTAGTTAAAACCAACTAAAATCAAACGGCTTTTTAATAGTGTTTAAGAATGTCTCCTGTGGGGGCATTTGGTCGAGTCTATAGAGCTTAATCTCCTACAAGAGTTACCATATAGATTGACCTTTGACCCTTATCAGGGTACTTATAACTTTTTAACTTGTGTATTTTTTGTTTGCCCAAGGGGGACGAGAGACTGTAAAATACAAGAGTCTAGTAGAAGCCAGGCATGTGATGTAAATTTCTGTATCAAGTGAAAATGAACCTTGTTCTTATATTAAGAATAAGTCACTTGAAATTTTGTGTATTTTTGTCTAACTATTTTTCTTCGATTCTATTGATCTCCATGATAAAACCATAAAACACATTCCTCTAGACTGCCCCTTTGTTTATTTTGCTCCAGGTGTTGTGTTGGTATGGAAAAGATTTTATTTGAGATTGATGCAATTGTTATTGTGGATACCGTGAGGAATGGTGATATTTAGGCTTCCTTTTAGCCTTTGTGATAACAGAGATTCACGAACTTCTTTCTACCGTGGAAAGCCCTCATGTCGTTTTCTCCACCCGTGATGCTAATGGAGTGGCTCGTGTTGCTTCTGCTGCCCTTGAGAAGGGGTTTTTTTTTTTTTTTTTTGTTTGTTTGTGAAGACTTTCTCCCATAGGAACTCGAACCGGTGGAGCACGTTTAGAAACTACTAGATTTAAGTCAAAATCATCTTTTTTTAGATTTAATGGTTGAAAAACGTATATATATTGATATGTATTTTTGTTGGTTCCCACAGAGAGATTGCCTTCGCTTGTACGAGAAAGTCAAGGGCGTTCTGGGACATTCCTATCGTTCTTTCTTTATTTTTTTAATGCTTATTTGTATGAGGACTCGTTTTTCAGTACCTAAGTTTCATAATACAATTCCATTAAAAGGAAAAAAAGAGTGTGATGCGTAGTTGCGTACAATATTAGAATTGTGTTAGAAGAGCCAGCTACACCAGTCGTTGAAGTATTTAACAAAAGATGTCCCACTTTACACCTACCCATCCAACTAACAACTGTCACTATCATTCAATAGATAATATTCATCTAAAATTAGGTGGAATTATATGGTAGAATCATTACACCACAAGGAATATTGACCTCAACTTTATGGTTTACGATTTAAATTAGAGGATGTCTATGAAATATGTGTAATGGTGCAATTCAAGAAATTCTTTTATAATATCTAGCCTAATACAATGTGAATTGTTAATTTAAGTCATTGGGTTATTTACACAATTAGAACTTGAAAAATGTAGGGTGTCTCAATTTGACTTTTGATGTTCAATTATAAATATCTAGCTATATTGAAATTTTTAAAATATATAATTTCGATTGCTTTGTTATTAAAATGATTATTTAAATGTTCGTAAGGATTTTAAAATAGACAAAATTATTGAAAAACAAAAAACAAAAAAAAAAACAAAAAAAGGCAAATCTAAAAATCCCTACTTTCTATATTAAAAGAAAGGGGCGAAAAAAAACAAATTTGGAGTGAGCTACACAATATGGTGAAATAAGTTTTTTTATTTCAGCTCTTTTTTTTTTTTTTTTCTTTTTGCATTTTTTTTTTCAAATTTACTTGTCTTTTTAGCATTTTGTTTTTGCTGCAATCCTTATGAGCCATTTCATGCTACGTTGTATTTCATGCTACGTTGTGTTTGAAAACAAAAAAATCTACTAATACAAGGGCCAAAAATGTATATTTCAAATATCTCAAACAGCTAGATGGCTAAATTGAACATCAAATGCCAAATTAAAACAACATGCATTGTTTAAAGGCTGTATCTAACACAAAATTCTATGACTGCAATACCACATTCTATCCAAGCTAGCAACTCCATATCATAACTTGGACATGGCACCGTTGGAAAACCAGTATTTGTTCCAATACTATTATTAAGATTAGAGAGTTATAAATACAGTCTATAAACTTTAAGGTCTCATTGCCTTTTGAACTTTAAAAACTACTACTTTACTTCTTAAACTTTCAAAACTTCTTATTTTGCTTTCTAAATTTTTGAAATCATCACTTAGGCCCTGGACTTTCAAAACTCTTCTATTTATCTCCTAAATTTCCAATGTTCTCTTCATATTAAGAGAATGAAGCCCATGTAATTCATGCATGGGTCACCTATAAGGACAAAAATGAGATTTTATCACTTTTAAGTTTTATTTCACATTTACACTCTCACTTGACGTCTTTTTTTTTTATTTGAACTCTCATTTAAGAAGTGTTTGCTTTTACATTTCTTCTTACTTTTTATGTGTAACTTATTTAAAAAGTCGATATTGTTCACTGATGTTTGAATATGAATATTAAAGAAGTCAAGTTAAATATTAAAGATAAGAAGATATTGGCAAACAATATCAAAAAGAAATATGCATACGACCTTTCTTAAATGAGAGCAGATAAAAAACATTAAATAAGAGTATGAACGTGAAACAAAATATAAGAGTAATAAAATTTTATTTTTGTCATTACAGATAACCCATGTGCAAATCACATGAGCTTAATTCTATTTATTTGAATAGAAAATCGAAAAAAAAAGAGAGATAAAATGAGGAGCTTCAATAAGGAAAAATTTAATTTTAAAAATTCATGGGTCAAAATGAGAAGTTTTGAAAGTTTAGGGGGTAAAATGGTGATTTTAAAAGTTTAATGGGCAAAATAAAGAAGACTCTAAAATTTAAGTATCATTAACGTTAAAAAAACAAAACTATAAAAATAATACAAGATAACATCATAACAGGAAAAGTTATTATCTTTATCAGTTGTGCAGTCTCTTAGCTTTGAAAATAATTCTATGATTATGTATTTAATTAATGTTTAGTAATGGTGAAGGATCTTATAATCATTTTTAATTATTATTGTTTTATAATATTTCATTTATTTATTTTGGTTTCAAATTATTAATTTAGTTAAAAATTCAAAACCCCTAATCTTTCTATTTAGTTTAAATTTAAGTTTTTAGATTTGAGAACTAATTAATTAGACTCGATCTCCTGCGCGAATGACTCTTGCTCACCATTTTACTCATTAGCGACTATACTACAACTTGATAAGGTTTTATCTTTTGACGGGTCTTTCAGAATAGTTTTTAGGTACTTATGGAAAAAACACTTATGAAAAAAGCTTTTTTATTTTCACTTTTGACTTTATTTTTAAGAATAACAAATTAAAAATTTCATCCATATCCTTAAATTACACTACTTAAATTAAATAAGAGCTTTTAACTTATTCAACCAAACAAGTTCAAAAGTTATTTTGAAATCAAAAAATGTAATACTAATTAAAAGTCATAGCTTACGCTTCTATTCTTCAACTGCTTAAAAATAAAAGCACAAGATATGTCAAATAGGCCTAAAGACGAGCTGATTGAAACTCTTATATATATATATATATACATATATATATATATATATACATATATAAATAAGAGAATGAGAAAAATGTCAGATTTTTGAAACTTTTTAAAGTAAATATCAGATTTTGAAAATATTTGTAGTAAATGTCAGATTTACTATATAAAAAGAAATATTAATATTGTAAACAAGAGGTAAATATATTATTTGTACTATAAGTATATTTATTGTGTAAATAAGAATTACTTACACTATTAAAAAAAGATAAATAGATTATTTACACCATAAATTTGACATTTACTACAAACATTTTCAAAACTCATAAAAAAATAACTTTTCCTACAGTTTCTCTATTAAAAAAAAGGCTTTGTCAAAAGCCCATATCCTTGGTTTAATTTATTTATTTATTTATTTATTTTACTTTTATTGTACCACTCAACCAATTTTCCCAATATATTAACCTTATTTAGATAAGACTAGATTTTCTCATATGTATTTATTGTCCAATGTCTTTATTATCCAATGTCTTTCTTAAATATCAACCTTTCCTAGATAAGCCTTCCTTGGATATCAGAATTCCTTGGATAAGTCTTCCTTAATTTACACTTTTATTAGATAAATCTAAATCTTTTTAGATATCAACCTTCCGATACAAGCCTTCCTTGGATAACACCTTCCTTAGATAAGCCCTCATATGCATATCAACCCTCCCTAGATAGCCTTTTCTTTTATCATTTTATATGTTTTTTATGTCATGTATCATCCCACTTGCATATAAAAAATAATCTTAATTATGAATCATTTTCTGATTTATTACAAATTTGCTATCACAATTGTGTGTATGTAATCCGATAGGATGCCCTTTTTTAGCAATATAATGCGGTTTTTCTTTTTTAGGAAAACATACGTTGTATAAATATGTATACAGGTTTAAAGTTTTAAAATATATATATATATATATATATAGTTCTTATAAACATTATATAATCTATATACCATGAGAAAAGAAAATATTTTACATGTAATATCTACCTGTGTAGTGTAAGGCAGCTTTAAACTTTTTTTGTCCAAAAAGCTTCTTCATTTCTTTGGTTTAACTGAAGGAAAAAAAAAATCTTAACAAGAAAAAAAAATATGCACAAACGAAAGGAAAAGAAAAGAATTGTAGAACATAAGTAGTATCATAATGGTGTATTGGTAATAACCATTAAAAAAGTGGGCTTGTAATTAGTCTTTATTTTTTAGGAGAATGTAAACACATGTGTGGTATAAATGGAGTGATCACAATATTTAGGGGCAATGTTATGGTAAAATTTGCTCAAAAATCTTATTAGTAAGACTCGTTTTTTAGCCGTTCGATTGAATGTAATGGTTTAAAATCTAAGTCTCACAAAAACGAAAATAAACACACATACACCTAATTACTTTTTCTTATTCTCACCCTATTATTTTTAAAAAAGCAAAAAAAAAAAAAAAAAAAAAAAAAAAAAAGGAGAGAAAAAACACTCAAAAAATCAGAAAAAAAGTCCTCCATGGAAGCGGGGGATTATCATCAGTGGGGTGGGCGTCCAGCGGGTGGTTGGCCAGTGGAGACTGTAGGGTCGTCAAGCGAGGGGTAGCGGAGAGCCATCGGAGGTGGGTCTCGACCAATGGCGATCTGCGACTGATATCGGGAGGGCTCGGCGGCGACTTGGAGGCGAGATGGATCGCCAGCAAGAGGTGGAGGGGGTGGCAGGTGGGGGCTGCTGCCGTTCGATCCTTGTCATAAGTGGGCTCGCAACCGCCGAAGGTGGGTTTTGTGTCGTCGCAATAGTGACCAGCGCTCTCCCCTCGTGAAGTTCGGCCTCTTAGCAAAGGGACGGAATCACGATCTTACGCGCCACGACCTCCATCGCAAAGGATCAATGGGTCGTGACCTCCATCAATGAATCGTTCCCTCGCGAGCCACGGTGGGCTGGACGGTAACTTGGAGGCAAGACGGATCGCTGGCAGGAGGCGGAGGGGGTGCCGGGTGGGGGTTGCTGCCGTTCGATCCTCGTCAGAAGTGGGCTCGCAACTGCCGAAGGTGTGTCTCGACTCCGTCGCAACAGTGATCAATGCCCTCCCTTCACGAAGTTTGGCCTCCTACAATGACTCATCGTCGCCAGCAACAATGAAGGAGGTTGATCTTCTTTTCTTTTTTTAGTTTTTTTCTGAGATTATATTAGTTTTATTTTGTTTGTGAATTTTGAATTTTTTTAGTTTTTCATAATCTCATGCATTTGTTTTGAGTTTATTTAATTTTAACCATCGAATAAAAATTATACGGTGAAAAAATGGGTCTTATATTAAGACTTTTTAAGTGAGCTTTACCATAATTTTGCACCATATTTTTAGGAATATCTTCCACACTTCACAAAATATCTAAAGGGTCTTATTTCTTTTTTTTTAAGGTCTAAAAGAGTCTTATTTTCAAGCATTTTGATTGAATTAGGGTCCGTTTGGTAAATGGATTCGAATTAATGATTTAATTTAAATTAGTATGATTTGAATTAGGATTTGAGTTAGTGATTTGAATTTTTATTCAAATCGACGTTTGGATGTGCATTTAAGTTTTAATCTGAGTATGGAATAAAATTAAAATTTATGTTTGGTGAGGTATTGAAGATAGTTTTAGATTTATTAATAAATCTAATAAAATCTTAATGTTAATGATTTTAAAAAATATGCAATATCAATCTTGATTTATTCTTCTCTTTGTTAGAAACACAGTGAAAAAAAAATATCTCAGTTGGATATCAAATGAAGAAGTTATGATTTTTTTCTTTAAATACAAGAGAGAGAATTTTAGTTTTTACTGTAATAAAGATAGCCGAGTATCAAAAGTTTAACAGAAGATGAGAATTCTAAAACCTTGAATTTTTTATACTCAAATGATTCAGATTTTGAAAAAAATAAACATGTATTTAAAGTATTTTTAATACTTAAATTTAAATTTGAGTCTATTGAGTTTAAAAAATACATAAACTAAACAAACCTTTAAAGTTTGAGGGGGCCAAAATTGTCAAAACAAAGTCTGAAAAAAGGAGCTAAGTATTTAAAAAAAGAGAAAGTGTGGATTAATCTGAGATTAAAAAAAAGTGAGGGAAGAAGAGAAAGCTGGAAACGACAAAAAAGTTAAATCAAACTTTGGTACTCGTGTAAAATGCCGGTCACTGCCACTACTATTTTTTCCTCTGATTTGCCACTGCTATTTGTCACCCCCCGCCCCCCCCTCTTTTTTTTTTTTGAAATATAATCGGCAAAAACTTCAACCATGGGCGCAAACATGCAGCACAAATTCTAGAGCCATTGTGGTGGCGCTACTTGCATGATTAGGCAGTTCAACTGCACACTAGCTCATACGTGACTTTTATAATATGATTTTGTCACATGGTGTGTACTTTAGTTTTGAATGCTCCTAAATCAAACCCTTCTAACCAAAGGTATAAAACAACAAGATTTAAACCATCATCTAATTAAACATCCACACACTTTTATCTTTTAACTGAGTGGAGGAGACATACCAACATAAAAGTGAAACTACCTTTGTTATTACAGACTCAAAGCAATAAAACCAAAACCAAAATATACATGAAAATAAATACATAGAAGCAAACCTTTGGCAAAGGGTCGCCCCTTGCCACTGCCGCCATATCCTCTCCTTTAGCCTGGTTGTAAGTTCCACAGGTCCCTTCCCCCTCTCACTGCACGGGTCCTCTTTCCTTTGGTTCCCATGCCTGTGCCTAGACACCGGCCATTTCCTCCGAGCACCGTCCGGCTATTTCCTTCCCTGGTTTCTTCCGATTGTGGCCAAAGAGTGTCGTTCCTTGTTGAAATCGACCATCCCACTCACAGATCCACCCAGCTCCCTCCACAGCCATCTCATCCCAAGCATGCCAAAATAGAAATCAGTCGGCCCCGACACATTTGGCCTCTGCAAGTTGTGGACCTTTCTCTATCATGCCTTCCCTCTACGCTCCAGCCTATAGCAACTAGCCCCCCTCTCACGAATCCGTGACCTGGTCGCCATCCTGGAGGCGGCGCTGGGCTTTGGATTCAAAGGGGCCCCTTGAAAACCTTTAGCCCTCTTTTTTCAAAAAAACCAAAAGAAAAAGAAAAACTGAGCAGAGGTTAGAAAGTGGAAACGTATCTTGTATTTTGGTTTTGCACTTCTTTTTTTGTTTTTTTTTTTTTTTGGGTAATAGCAGTTTTTAAGAGGTTGAAAAATTTTATATTATAGTAAATTTTTTTTTATTATATTATGTTAAAATTTTATACCATAATAAACTAAATTTTATTTTTCTAAGGTGTTTACTAAACAAAGCTATTTGCACTTTCAAACAACTGCCACTGCACTAAATCATTGTCTTTTGATTTTCATCATCATTGTCATTTTTTAAGATTTTTGCTAAAAATAGTTTTCGTTAGTTTATTTACAATATTTCATTTTGTTATCCCATACTTCTAAGGAACATAATATTAGTATTTTATTATTTGAAAAATATTAAAACGATACATTGTAGTTTTCTAAAATATTATTTCAGTATCACGAGTTTGTGTTTTTTGACATGAATATTTTTTTACTCTTTCATTAGTGAATCTCAAATTAATTTTGTAAAACTATAATAGAAAATCAAAACAAAAGATTAAACGGAGATCATCAAAGAAAAATGTATATATAGGCTTATTCATTTTATGATATTATTTGTATTTATTTTCTTTTATAGGTTTCATAAAATAACTTGGGGTTCATTAATAAAACGATAAGTTGAAAATTTCATAGGTACCAAGATAATACTTTCAAAAATTACAGGATATTATTTTAAAATTTTGCAAACAATAGAGTATCAATATAATGTTTTAGTAAATATAAGTACCAAAATGATAAATTATTTTTTTATAGAATTATCAATTTTTTTTTATATTTGGTGAATTTGAAGACTAATTCATAGGCCCATGGTTCTTAATATATATATATCTATATATATATATATATCTATTAGATAATTTTAATGTCAATTCTAATTTTCATAAAAATTAAAAAGGTGTTTAGCAAGCATTGTTAGAACTAACTTTTTGGTTACTAAATAGTGTAAAGCTTTTACAAGCTACAGTAAAAGCAAGAAGTTGCTACTGTGTAAATATCTCGTATGCTACAGAAAAAGCAAAACGTTGCTATAGTGTAAAGCTCTCGTATGTTATATTGTTTTGAAAAAAAAAGTTAGTTTTAGTCATGTTTGTCAAATGTTCTTTAAATTGAGAATGGTATATTTAATAAGTCATTTTATTTTATATTCGAATACATAAATAATATGTTTATTATTGTGTAGATTTTAACCATTTGAGTTACAAAAAGGTTTTCAATTAAAAAAAACTAAAAATGGTATGCCAAGATTAGTGGGTTAAAAAAATGCACATTAATCGTAAACAATTTGGTCGTAAATTTCAACAAATAAGATGTTTGCCACAATTGTCTCGCGTGCTTTTAGTTTCAAGTTAAAATTTTGTAATTTCGAAAGAGATTTGATCAAACTTAATATTTAAAGAGACCATTTTGATAGATTTTCGAACACTAAAAAAATGACCTGATTTCATTAAAAATTAAAAATTTTATTTTTTTTTTCAATTTTATTACTTATCTTTTGAGATTACAAACAAAATCATACGTCATATATATATATATATATATATATATATTACATTTATACATTTGGAGATTAACGGTTAATTTTGACTACAAGGACGAAAAAAATTAAATCTAACTTTGGTAGTCGTGTAAAAAGCTGGCCACTGCCACTTCGATTTATTTTATTTTATTTAATTATTTATTTATTTTTTGCTCTGCGTCGTTACCCCTATTTGTCACTCACTCTACCTGCACTTATTTATTTATTTATTTATTTTTTATAATCGGCAAAAGTTGCAATAATGGGCCACTAAGGGCAAACATACAGCCCAAATTTTGGAGCTATAAAGGTGGATGCCACTCGTACGATTAGATAGTTTAACTATACATTAGCTCATATGTGGCTTTTATAATATGATTTTATCATATAATGCCATACTTTATTATTTTTGAATAATCCCAAATCAAACTCTTTTTGTAGGATTAGACTATCGTCTAGCCAGACATCTAAACACCTTCTATCTTTAACAGGTAGAAGGGACATACTAATGGTCAAAGGTAGAAAAATCGCCTTTGTTATTACAAACTGCAAGCAACAAAACCAAAACCAAAACCAAAACCAAAATACACATGAAAAAAAAAAAACACAAAAGTAGAGCTTTGACAGAGGGTTTCCCCCTGCAGCCAGCTCCTCCCTTTTAGCCTGGCTGTAAGTTCCGCTGGTCCCTTCCTCCTCTCGCACCACGGATCCTCTTTCCTTTGGTTCCCCTGCTTGAGCCTAGACGTCGACCATTTCCTTCAAGCACTGTTTGGCCATTTCCTACCCTGGTTTCGTCCAATCGCACCCAGATAGTGTCGTTCCCCAACCGACCATCCCACTTACGGATGCCACCAACTCCCTCCATAGCCATCTCTTCCTAAGCACGTCGGCATAGAGGTCCGCCAGCCCTGACGACTTTTGGTTGCTGCAAGTCGTGGCCCTTTCTTCATCGTGCCTTCCTTCTACGCTCCAGCCTATCACAACTAACCCCCTTTATTAATCCGCGACCTGGCTGCCATCCCAAAGGCTGCGTCTCTTGAAAACCTTCATCCCTCTTTTTTCAAGAAAACCCTAACATAGCTCTAAAAGTGGAAAACGTGTTTTGTATTGTAGTTTTGCACTTTTTTTTTTTTTGGTAATAACTCTTTTCGAGAGGTTGAAAAGTTTTATATTATAGTAAATTTTTGTTTTTTATTGTATTATGTTAAAATTTTAAACTGTAATAAACTAAACTTTATTTTTCTAACATGTTTATTAAACAAAGCCATATGCATTTTCAAACAATTGCCACAGCACTAAATCTTTGTCTTTTGACTTTTGTCGTTGTCGTCATCATTTTCTACGATTTTTGCTAAATATAAGTTTTCATTAGTTTATTTAGGATATTTCATTTTGTTACCCGTACTTTAGGGGAACATACTAGTGGTATTTTATTATTTGAAAAATATTAAAATGAGACATTGTAGTCTTCTAAAAATCATTCCAGTATTATGAGTTTGTGTTTTTTGACATAGATATTTCTTTACTCTTTCATTAATGAATCCAAAATTAATTTTATAAAACTATAATAGAAAATCAAAACAAAAAATTAAATAGAAATCATCAAAGAAAAGTGTATATAAAGGCTTATTCATTTTTTGATATTCTTTGTATTTATGTTTTTATAGTTTTCACAAAATAACTTGAGTTTCGTTACTAAAATGGTAAGTTGAAAATTTCATATCACAAAAAAATTACTCAGGGTACCAAAATAATACTTTCAAAAATTACAGGGTATTATTTTAATATTTTACAAACAATAGATTATCAATATAATATTTTCTTAAAATATAGGTGCTAAAACAATAACTTTTTTTTATAGAATTATTAAGTTCTGTTTTTTATGTTTCGTGAATTTGAAGACTAATTCATATAAGCCCATGGTTCTTAATATATATATTAGATCGTGCCCATGGTTCTTAATATATATATTAGATCGTTTCAATGTCAATTTTCATAAAAATTAAAAAAGTGTTTGGCAAGTATTGTTAGAACTAATTTTTTTGTTATCAAATAGTGTAAAGTTTGCACAAGCTATAGTAAAAGTAAGAAGTTGTTATTATGTAAAGCTCTCGCATGCTACAGAAAAAGCAAAACGTTGCTACAATATAAAACTCTTACATGTTACATTGTCTTGAATCAAAAAGTTAGTTTTAATTATGCTTGTCAAACGCTCTTCTAATTAAGAATGATATATATAATAAGTCATTTCAGTTTATATTTGAATACATAAATTATATGATTATTATTGTGTAGATTTTAACTATTTGAGTTACAAAGAGGTTTTTAATTAAAAATGGTATGCTAAGATTAGTTGGTGAAAAAAAACGACGCATTAATTATAAACAATCAGGTGGTAAAATTCAACAAATACAATGTCTGCCACAATTGTCTCGCGTGCTTTTAATTCCAAGTTAAAATATTGTACTTTCGAAAAAGATTTGATCAAACTTAAGATTTAAAGAGACCATTTTGATAGATTTTTTAACATTAAAAAATGACCTGATTTTATTAAAAACAAAAAATTTTATTTTTTTTTTCCAATTTTATTCCTTATCTTTTGAGATTATATACAAAAGCATACGTTATATATACATATATATATATATATATATTACATTTATACGTTTAGATTTTAAAATTATTTTCAATTTTCACCCTTGTCAAATTTACGGTAAACTTTAACCATAAAAATAACCTAAACAGCTTCAAAAAAAAAAAAAAAGAGGCTAAGAGTGAGAAAAATGTGAAAGGCATACGGTCTTCATGGTCCAAATCAACTTATGACCATCTGGTAAAAAGTTCTAGGTACAAATGTGTTTAATAAAACAACTTAAAAGTAATTAACATTGTTGGTTTTTTGAAACGTTTTTAGAAAAAATATATGGAAACATAATAACGATGCAAAGATACAAAATTTTCATAAAATTTTTTAAAATAACACTATAAAGTATAATTTAACATTTAATGTTTGGGTTTTAAAAAGTAAGTCCGATATAACTCTAAGTATAAGAATGTCTAAATAATAAAGTCACGGTGAATTCGATGCCGTGTCGCAAGGGAAAAGATCGTTTTAAGTCCAACAATCTTAAGTCGTTATCTATCTGGTGTTTAAGTTGATTATTTATCAAGTTAAAGTTAAATTTATTTATTTACAAATTATTTTTAAGTATGATAGAGTTTGTCATTTTTATAGATTTAAGGAAGATTACCAAGTTTAAGTAAAATTATAAAATTTAACAGTAAAGAAAATGCATTTTAAATTTAGAGAATGTTTTTTATACAAGCGTTGAAGTTTAAGGATCTACTCTGGTTTTTAACTTAAGTTCATTTTAATTTTCCTAAAATATTTTCTAAAACAATATATGAATATAATATATCATCCTCTGTCTATAACTAATCAAAGTTATCGTAAGCATTAACTGTACCAGTTCATGTTTATAATATAGCAAAAACTTAATTTTAACAAATTGATATGAACTTAGAATTAGTTATGAAATTTACCTTGAAAACAAGTCCTAAGCACTTACCATGTTATTCTCTTTTTATGATTAATCAAGAATTACCAAGCATTATCCGTGTCAATCTATGTCAATGATAAATCAAACCCATCAATTGTTACAAGAAACAACCTAAACTTACTCTACATACATAGGTCTTTTAAGAAAATGATTTTCGCATTATAATAGCTTAAAAAACTAGAAAAACTAAAATTAAACAAATTAAAGACATTTAGGGTTTCACCCCTCAACTCAGCAAAAAAGAAGTTAAAAACATATTTTTACAACAACAACAACTACAATATTTTTAACACAAAACGTGATTTAACACTATTTAAATAGTACAAAAACTAGCTTAGAAAAGAGAGGTCTCAAAATTACAATTTAAGACTAAGTTTTTATTAAAAAGTATAAGACTAAGTTTTTTTAAAGACTCAACATTACAACAAATTTTGGACGACTTACAACTAAGGCAAAGCCTCTTATTTATAAACGTCTTTTTTTAAGGTATTTATAAACGTCTGGGTAAACGCATTTGCATGCAAAATTACAAAGCTGGCTTAGGGGTCTACACGCAGAAACATTGCAAATAATACAAAGGTTTTGAAAGCAAAGTCAATTAAGCAGGTGATGGATTGGGCTTTGATTCTAGGTGTTGATTCAACGCTGGAATGCAATTTTCAACTTTTTTAATATTTTTTTTAATCAAAATTTTCTTTTCCTTTTCTTCTGCGGACCAAAAATGCAAGTCGTGATTCCGTGCAACGTGGCTGGTACGCGCACAAAAATGGGAGACCAGTCACCGTTGGATGCAAGTGATTAACGTGATTGAACGGTTGAAGAGAGTAGAGCTTAATGCGGGACAGCTGGCATGCATGGAGGACTTGGAGCCACTGCATTTGGTTTGGACGGTCAAGATCAAGTATTTACGGAATTCCCACGTACTTTTCCACACTGGATCTGGAGCAAGCTATACCTACACATGTGAAGCTCTAATGACGTCAGCGCAGATGTAGGATTCAATTAATAAGATTTTAACAGTGAATTTGCATTTACTCTAGTTTTAAGATTTCTTGCACCATTTTCTCCTATTTTAACCTCAGATTTTAAATATTCTGACAAATAAACTAAACGAATTAATTATTTTATAAAAATAAATTAATCAAATATTTATAAATACTAATTAAATTCAAATCTAAATTAAAACACAAAAACACATATATTAATTTTACGGTTTTAATTTATTTTACACAAATTAATTATTTAACATATAAAAACACTTTCAAAAATTATCAAAAATATTATTAAACATAAAAAACACACTAAAAACACATAATTGAACACATTTTCAAGCTACGACACTAAAATACCATTTGAAACGAAAATGCTTTAATTAAGAGATTTTATGACAAATAAAAATGCTAATCAATGGTTTTACTTTAAGAGATGTGCATTTTTATGTTTTCATCACTCAATAGTACAATTTCCTTACTCGGTTTAAGAGAAAAAGTCGTAGAGTTTCTTTCAAAAAGTGTCACATAAACGAAACTACTATCTTTCTTGCTTAGTCTTTGGCCCGACCTAACAAATGTGTATGTGTAGAAAGGCATTAGAGTTTATAGAATTACTCAACTAACTTTTAGTCTCTCACTGATTTCAATACATGAGCAAAGCAGTAGTGGGAATCCAAGAACTTTTATTCTCTTTATTTTTTCTATACATGCCTATCACTAGAGCTCTTAGCAGCATTTTTGCAGTCTAATTAAGATTATCAATTGTATGTAGAATGAAGAGATAATGCCAATATTTGATTCTAGAAGCTTCTTTTTATTTGATTTTAAATATCTCATATTTAATTACAAAAAAAGAGATATTCTTTGCTTTCCTCATCTATGATAAACGCCACACATAGATACTATATATGTGTGTGTGACGCCAATGAGAGGAAAAAGATAGAGAAATTTTGCTTTCTACCTATCTAATTTGTTTCCAAATTTAAATCTTCAAATTTTGAATTAAATTGTAAATAAAAATTAGAAAATTGTAGAAAAGGAAACTTGGTGAATGAGTCTTGGACTATACAGGGAACACTTCCTTGTAGTCCTACAATGTGTATTTCAAAATTAATTATTATTTAATAACTATAAATCAATTCACAATTTATTTATTTTGAGTGATATTTAATTTAGAATTTTATAATTCTAAATTAATTAATTAAACCAATAATTTTATTTGTCTAAACAGTATTTATAAGGATGTAGGAGGACTAATAGACCCATAATTTCAAACTCTAATAAAACTAATACATTAATTTAACTCTCTAAGTAATGTATTACTCTTTTATTAATTTAAATGTTACTCCGCTAATAACTTAAAATTACACTCTTAAAATTATAGATATAATTACTTTTATTTTACAGTTGTCCAATTGATATATAGTCATTGCATATAAATTGATGCTCCATAAATAATTCATAATTATAGCTATATAAAATCTTAGTCTCTCTAATTACTTATCTATCATTGAGTGCTAGTGATTCCTTAACTAATTATAAATTCATGAATATAAACATGAATTGAGTGCTTGTATTATTCAAGACCTAAACCAATACCAAGAAGCATTATTTATCTACTTTTCATTAGAGACGGAATGAACTCCATCTTGTAATGTTAATATTTTTGGCTTTTTGTTTTTTATGCTTCCAAAATGTAAGAGATAGAATTAGATTCTCGAATCCGTACAGAGTAAATCAAAAGGCATAGTTCTATAAATTGGAGTTTGCTATAATTCAGGATTAAGATTATCTTATATTTGACCATTGGTTGATATAATTAAAGCTTTCTATATTTTAATGGAAATTATTTAGCCGTTTATATCAAATCATGTATCGGTGCTACATAATCTTATTATGTATAATACACTCACTACATTAACATTTTAGATAAAACTGTTCCATTATTAATAGAAATAACATGCACTAAAAATGCTCAATTAAAGATTTATATTTTGACTGAATAATTAATTATGTGCTAATGACCATTTAAATTATCATTCTTAAATATTCATAAAGCATTTAAAAATACATGAATGCAAATATAATGAAAAATTTTGTTTTATTTATTTATTAATACGTCATTTACAAAATTGGTATCTATTACAACAAACACAAAACATCCACAACATTTTGCATAATCAATATACTCCAAAAAGAAATTTGTGAAGTTAGTAATAAAAGCATAATTTAGAAGCATAACCAATGTCAAAAAAGCCTTTGGCAATAAACTTTTGCTTTATTCTATAACATATGAGAGCTTTCAATTGCAGCAGTTAGAACTCATTTATTCAAATTAGTAGGATGTTTGGGAAGTATGGTTAAAACCAACAGTTTGAACCGTTTTTAGTTAAAAACACTATAACATGTGAGAATTTTATGCTGTATAGTTTATTTTTTCTTAACATTATAGTATATAAGAGCTTTAGTAATAAAAAGTCTTAGTTAAAACTGGGATTGTCAAACAAACTTTAAATAGCCAAACAAAGGCCCTAACAGTGATCAAGGTACAAAAAGTGGAGGGATGTGTGTCATTTTTTTTTTTTTTAATTAAAAGCCTCTCCTCTTTAAATCGCCTACGAAAAGTAGCTGCTCTTAAGCCTGGTACTTTTGCCAAACCAGACAGGTGTGTCTCCATTCCAAAAAAAAAAAAAAAACTATTAAACATCATTGCCCCATTAAAAAAAAAAGAGAGAAAAAACAGAAAGAGATAGAGAATTTTGGAAGAACAACTTCCACTTTGTGCTTCTTTATCTTCTTCGTTTCTTTGATCATAAAGAGAATTTTGGAAGACTTTGTGCATGCAAAACAATTTCAAAACCTGAAAAACCGGATTTCAAAATCTTCTTCTCTTCGTTGTTAGTTTCTTTGTTTCCGTTTCTTGTTCGTTTCGAATCAATGGCGTCTCGCGTGAAGACGGAGGCCTTGGACTCGGAACCCGCCGCTGCGCTGGCTCGGAAGCGAAACGGCGGCGTTTCGAAGCCGTTTCTTCTTCCTCCTTCGACGGTAATCGACCTCGATAGCGGCAGCAGCGAGTCGGACCCGGATCCCGACCCTGACTCGGACTGCGACTCGGAGGCGGAGGAGGACGGCGGTGGAGCGGCAAAGAAGAGAAAGCTGGAAGGGCCGGAAGTGGTGTTGCCGCTGGCGGTGGCGAGGCCGGAGGAGGGGCCTAGGGAATCGAGCCTCAAGGTGGCTTCTTCTTCTTCTTCTTGGCAGGGATGTAAGCAGTTCTGGAAGGCCGGAGATTACGAGGGCGCGCCTTGTGGCGATTGGGACTCTTCTTCTGGTAAACCAAAAAAAAAAAACAAGTCTGAAAATTTGGTTTTTTTAAGCTCAAGATTGCTGTTTGGTTTACGAGAAACTTGAAAAGAAAATAAAAACTAGGAAGTAAAGATGAACTTTAGGTACTTATAGAAAAATTTGCTTCCTCTTAATTTAGAAACATATGATTTTTTTTTCCTTTTTTGGTGTTTTATTTATTTAAAGTATTTTCTTAAATCTGAAAGTAGAGATTTTACCGCTGGAATCGGAATTCTTCTGGCATTGATGAGTGAAAATAAGAGTTAAATTTGCATCCTGGAAAATTATTTATTACTTCCTGAATTTAGCCATGTTTGTCTGCCACATTGTTTTTAGATGCAACATTAAGCATAGTGACGTGGGTGTTAAACGTGAAAAATAATAGAAATCACTCATTCTTCTCAATTATGGTATTTTCAGATGCCACATTAGGTATACTGAAGTGGGTTTGGAACATGTTGTTTTTAGTTGCGATATTAGGTAACTTGTAGTGGGCATGAAGCCTAAAGGTTTACTAATTTACTTCTAATACTTTTTTTGTTGATGAAATGTTATATGTTTCTGATACCTTGTTGAAGTATCTGCTGTTTGGTTCTGGTTTGTATCTGTAGGTGGGATGGACCACGTCAGGGTTCATCCGAAGTTTCTCCATTCAAATGCGACCAGTCATAAGTGGGCTCTTGGAGGTGAGTGATATTGTATGGACTATGCATTTTGGATGTGTATTTCTTGCTAGTTGAATGAATTTGCGATTTTCTGCAGCTTTTGCTGAGCTACTGGACAATGCATTGGATGAGGTAACTTTTTTTGTTCTATAGGCTTTTTGTTAGATCTTCTTTTTCTTCATTTATGTTTTTTTTTTTCCTTAAAAAAATTATTTCAATGTCAGGTCTGCAATGGTGCGACATTTGTTAACATGGATATGAGTGTAAATAAGAAAGATGGGAGCAAAATGTTACTGATTGAAGGTAAGTTTTATTTTGACTTGGTTTTCTTTTTGCGTGATTCCTGTTATAGGTTAGGTTACAGGTGATGTATATCTTCACAACTTCTGTTATTAAGATTAAATATATGTTCGATTTCCTCGTGCAGATAATGGTGGTGGAATGGATCCAGATAAGATGCGGCATTGCATGTCACTTGGGTATTCTGTAAAAAGCAAAATCGCAAACACCATTGGGCAATGTAATACTAGTTTTCAGATATACAATTTTGCATTTCCCTCCCTCCCTCCACTTTTGAAGTGAGTTGTTTTTAAATGATTGTCTTTGCAGACGGAAATGGTTTTAAAACTAGTACCATGAGACTGGGAGCAGATGTGATTGTGTTTTCGTGTTGCATGGGAAACAATGGGAAGAGGTTTTTCTTCTTTCTTTCCTCTTCTTTCCTTTTGCCTTCTTCATTTAACATTTATTGCTCATGCTAGTTTTTGTTGGGAAGGAAATATAATTAACTGATAGGAGTGAGGCTATCTTGTTGAACTAGCGTGGACATGCTTTGGCCTCTGAGCTTGAATTTAATTTAAAATTGAGCTAAGAGTAAGTTATGAAACTTTTAACTGAGAAGGCTTTCTTCCCTCCTCCTTTGATATTGTCAATTCGTGTATGCAATTAATGGCTTATGATTTTTATGATGATGGTAATAGTATTTTTGCTTGCAAGATGAACTCCTGTAATTTTACTTTGCATCCATATCTTTAATGCTTTTCTTATTTTTTCCTTACGATACGTGCATAATAAGAAATTATTTATGATTAAGGTGTGAGTGGCTTTTCTTTATTTTAGAGCCTAACTCAGATTCTCCAATATTGGTTTTAGCCCCACACAGAGCATTGGGCTGCTGTCATACACATTTTTGAGGAGCACAGGAAAGGAAGATATTGTAGTTCCGATGGTAATGCCACTGAAATATTCTTTGTACACTGAATCTACCACTGTGAACATCAGTTTAACCTGTTATTCTACCCAACCCAACTGCATTTTGTTAATTGAATTATCGATTTTTGAAACTGCAAACTGCCTCCCCTTTCTCTTTACTGTCTCTCCTCCCTACTCTTGATCTCTAAATCTGGTTTATAAGCTGAAATTGGTTGATGTTGATTCTCGATTCTGCAGCATGGTTCATAATTTGCACCATTAATTACTACAGAGTGTACATCCAGATCTATTTGTTTAATAATATCTTCTTTATTTGAATGGAAAGCTTGACTATGAAAGGGAAGGAGGAGGATGGAGAAAGATGATTCGATCTTCCCTTGCTGATTGGGACAAAAATGTCGAAACAATAGTTCAATGGTCCCCATTTTCTACCGAGGCAGATCTTCTTCGTCAGGTGACTTCCACTGCATAAGCAAAATTGTCAAACAAGTTATGCAAGTCATGATTAATCATATTGCTTGTTTTTCCATGGATGGGAAGTATGATAAAATGAAATAAAACAACAGTCAATCTTTATCAAAAAGGATTTAAAGATTAAGGAGTTTAGTATGCAGTAACACTAACAGCTGACTCTGCATCTTCTTCTTCTTCTCTGAATTGGATTTGGCAGTCATTAACTTTGCTGTTTTTCCCACATTTTAGTTTTCCACGATGAACGACCATGGAACACGAATAATCATATACAATCTTTGGGAGGATGATCAGGGACAATTGGAGCTTGATTTTGGTGCTGATCCACATGTATGCCTCTAGATTAATTATTTTTAATATTATTTACTCCTTTCGTTGAGTAGAATATTATCTTTAGGACTTATTTCATGTTAATTTATGATAATTCAGGATATTCAAATTAGAGGGGTCAATCGAGATGAGAAGAAAATACAAATGGCAAAAAAGTTTCCCAACTCTCGTCATTTCTTGACCTACCGGCACTCATTGAGGGTAATGTTATTATCCAACTTTAATTTCTTCTGGCGCTGATGTTGGTAATGTGCATTGTCTTCTATTCTTA
>CAMOHE010045572.1:0-31733 GCA_946598075.1 Artocarpus hirsutus | reverse complement strand
CCACTGCATAAGCAAAATTGTCAAACAAGTTATGCAAGTCATGATTAATCATATTGCTTGTTTTTCCATGGATGGGAAGTATGATAAAATGAAATAAAACAACAGTCAATCTTTATCAAAAAGGATTTAAAGATTAAGGAGTTTAGTATGCAGTAACACTAACAGCTGACTCTGCATCTTCTTCTTCTTCTCTGAATTGGATTTGGCAGTCATTAACTTTGCTGTTTTTCCCACATTTTAGTTTTCCACGATGAACGACCATGGAACACGAATAATCATATACAATCTTTGGGAGGATGATCAGGGACAATTGGAGCTTGATTTTGGTGCTGATCCACATGTATGCCTCTAGATTAATTATTTTTAATATTATTTACTCCTTTCGTTGAGTAGAATATTATCTTTAGGACTTATTTCATGTTAATTTATGATAATTCAGGATATTCAAATTAGAGGGGTCAATCGAGATGAGAAGAAAATACAAATGGCAAAAAAGTTTCCCAACTCTCGTCATTTCTTGACCTACCGGCACTCATTGAGGGTAATGTTATTATCCAACTTTAATTTCTTCTGGCGCTGATGTTGGTAATGTGCATTGTCTTCTATTCTTAGTAATTGATTAATCATTACTTTTTTAACATGCAGAGCTATGCATCAATTTTGTATTTGAGGCTTCCTCCTGGGTTTAGAATCATTCTTCGAGGACAGGATGTTGAGCACCATAACATAGTAAATGATATGATGTACTCTGAGAAGGTTACATACCGGCCACAAACTGGTGCTGATGGGGTCACAAAAGAGACAAATGTAATCTTCTGTAAGGATTTTTGTGGATTTTTATTTTGCCATGTGCTGTATTAATTCTGATTCTTATGGTACCATTGTCATCAGATGATGGCTGTAGTCACTATTGGGTTCGTCAAGGATGCAAAACACCATATTGATGTTCAAGGATTTAACGTGTATCACAAGAATCGGCTGATTAAGGTACTCTTTGCTTTGAACAGCTTTAAGAATGATGATTAGCTTGATATATGGCATCCTCTCATTTATCCTTCACGTCGTCTCCTTTTATAAATAAGACTGTTTGTTGTTCATTGTTTGGATAATACTTGTTTCTAGCACGGATACCATAAGCAGATCTCCTGATATGGTGTTATGATCACTTATGACTCAATTGATTACACATTCACCTCAATAGTTTATTTGGTTGTAAATTTGTGATTGAATAGCAATTATGTGCTGTATTTACCTCCTTGGGAATTGCAAGTAAATATCATTGTTTGTCGAGGTCCCATAGTTGCATCAAGTACATTTTTATAGTCACTGATCTCATTTTAACTATTGACTAAAACGACTTAGAATTGACTTATAAGTTATACAGCACACTTGCCTACCTGTAGAAGTTGTAGCTTATTGTATCTGTTGTTTTTGCAGCCTTTTTGGAGGCTTTGGAATGCTGCAGGAAGTGATGGTCGTGGAGTTATAGGTGTTGTTTCTGCTTCAAGTTTCATATGGCTTTCATTGATTTGCCCAAGTCCAAGATCTGATGCTTTTAATTTCTGCTGGCAGGTGTCTTGGAAGCTAACTTTGTTGAACCAGCGCACGATAAGCAAGGATTTGAGCGTACAACAGCTCTTTCGAGACTCGAGTCACGACTGTTACTGATGCAAAAGAATTACTGGTTAGATGTCCTGAGATTTCATCATTTATTCTCAAAGTGCATATAAACATGACTGTTGTTTGTTCTCTAATTGCTTACTACTACATCTAGGAGATCTAAATGTCATGTGATTGGCTATGCTGCGAGACGTAATGGGAAGGCCTCCAATGGCTCTAGTAAAGGTATGATTGTGCCAACATATTTTTTAGTGTTTTTTTTCCCTCCTCAGACTCATAAATTACTTGATGACTGTAGAAACATCTCCTGATTACCTTGACAAAACTCCGGCATCTAAGAGAAAAGGTGCTAGCACAAGCAACAGAAAAGAATCCCCAGTTTCAGACAAAGTCCATGCACACTCTCACCAGACACGTCAAAGATCAAAAGGAGCATCCACAGTAAATGGATATGAGCAACATGCATCGGGTGGGGGTGATGATATGGCGAATATCCCGACATCTGAGAAAAGAAAAAGGTTTTCTAAATTATCTCCTCCTCCGGCTGATGATTCTAGTGATGACGACATACATGATTCCATACCTGAGGAACAAGCAAACGGTAGCAATAACAAGAAAACCACCAATACCAGGCATGCGTCTTCAAACTCGGAATTGCCTAATTTGGAGCGGTTGAGGGAAGAGAATCGTGAATTAAAGGAAAGGTACTTCTCCTGGCCCATGAAACTCAAGATTTTCAAAGCCATGTTTTGTATTTATGCCTTCTAGTTTATCGTCTTTTTCACTCACTATGTATTAATTGTCTTCTTGTGTCTCTAGATTGAAGGAAACTGAAGGGACAGCTATTTTAGCTGATCTGCTGCAGGAATTGCAGGATGAAAAGGACAAGTGCAAGTTACTTGAGACTCAGGTAAGTCCCTTTATCGTTCTATCATCCTCCTTTTTTCTTTTAAGAAATTTGGCAAACACAAGCGTTTGATGAATAAAGTTTTCTAAAGAAATTAGTGCTGTGCACAGAATACAAGTTACTCGTCACTTTTATGCAAAGATTTGTAATTGCAACTCTACTTGTCGACTGGTTTGATTTCCAGCTATGAGAATGTATACAAGTAACTATGTCTCATTGTCTACCAGCTCGAAGCAGCACATCGAAAGATCCATGAAATGAACCAGGAACAAGATAAACTTATTGATATATTCTCTGAGGAAAGGGATCGACGAGAAAAAGAAGAGAGAAATCTGAGAAATAAGCTGCGGGTACCCTATCGTACTTATGTTCTTTTGTTATGAACATGTTTCATCTTTTTCGATCGTTCTCCTTGCTTTGCTTGAACAGTGTTTATGACAGTTACTGTTTTCTGTAGGATGCATCCCATACCATCGAGGAATTGCGCGACAAGGTAAGGCTGTTAGAAAAGGCGAAGTTGCCAAATAGAAAAGTGGACCGTTGAGAACATAATGCTCTTTTGGTTTTGAGTTGCTGCGTTCTTAATTCCACTTGCGGAATCCCAGTTTTGGATTGACGTCAGCAAAAGTGGTTGCTTGGGGTTCCAATCAAATCTGACGTAGGCAGGTAGAATCACTAGCTGTTCAATTGTTTTATTAATTTTCTTGTGTGTTAATTGTGTTACTTTCTCTAAATGTGTTCTTTTCTCCGCTAAATTACGTTTAAATCCAAAGAGGAAAATGGAGATATCTATTTGCTAATAGGTAACGTCAATCTTCAAATGCTGATATATTCTCTATTTCTAAACTTTGGATTAAGATGGTTAATGTAAATGGTAGATTTCATTATCTAGTAGAAAATGTTCCATTATTTTGTGAATACTGTCGAATGAGTCTTCCACACTGGTTAGAAACAAAAACTGCGTAATATTTTATTTATTTTTTTTATGTGTATATATTATTGAATTAGTCTTCCAATCTGATTCAGAAACAAAATTATATTTGATATAATGATAGGACGTCTCAAATCACGCTGTAACGTTTTTCTTTTCACGTAATACTGTGGGTGCATTTGTCACATTTTTGTTTGGTGTGCGGGTTCAAAATATGTGGTTTGAATTGAGTTCTAACTTGTGTAGTTTGAACCGGGGTTTTTGACTTGACCTTTAGAATGTAAAAGTATAAGGTGCAAAACGAGAATAAAACTTTACATCGAGTGCGCTCGTTTTAAACGCCTGTTCTTGTGGGCCAGTTAGTTTAGAACGATTTAAAACGTTCTAAAACACATACACCAGACAGTGCATTAATTTGTTTTAGTGTACAACTCAATAGACTACATTGAGATGTACTTACTAATGATATTATCCTATTGAACAAAAAATATTTATAAATATCAGATCGGTTTGGGCATTGGATTAGAGACATTTTCTATAATGATGTCCCTCTTGTAAAACTCTTTTTGTTCTGAAGAGGCTTCAAAGACACCAGTTGACGGGGTCTACTAACATGGCCAAAAGAATTGGTAGTACCAAACGTTATGATTTCAGCTTTTTTTTATTTTTTGGGTTAAAATTGCACCCAATGTGTTTCCCTCCAAGGTTTGAACCTTCCTAACTTTTTCCACCCCACCCTTTTCACCGTCTGGATTAGCCCCCAGATGGGTGCTTTTTTAAACTTGATGTCATCGGAAAATGATGTTTCATAACACCATAAAACCAAAATATAACTTATCAGAGACTAAAAAGAAAGGGGAGTTAGAAGAGAAACTTTAGCGGTACATTTTTTCATGTGATCATTTCTCGATATCATTTCGTTTTCTAGATCCGGAAGTGTTTAGCCTTATTTGTGGATTGTCTTTAAATGGGAGGTGAAAAATTAGAGCCATGATTGAGTGGCCAGGAAGCCTCCACTTTCACTGTAGTATAAGAAGACAAAAGGATGGTGCTTTTCTTTGATCAAGTCAAACATCACGGCCTACATTCAACACGGGGAACCACCTTTTTAATAAATTGAGGTTGTCCTTTTTTCTAGCGTCTTGTGAAAAGTTTGAAGCCAACCAATATGGGTTGACTAATTATGCGGATTGCTATACTAAAATTGGTTTGAACGGCAGAACCGAAACAAAGTATTTATACGAGTACAGAGATGTTCATAATTTTGGGCCTAAACAGAATATGTAGGGTAACCGACTACATCCCACAATGGGAAAGACTTCACAGATGATGGAGACGTATACCTTAGGAAAGGGCCAGGAGAGTATTGAAACATAGGTCTGTTACTGCTTTTTTGTACCAAGAGAGTTCCTCGCAAAGTATGATAAATAGACCTATCTCGAATTATAAACTTGACCATTCGGCATTGAATTGAGGATAATGAAGTCACATATATATATATATATATATTATTTAAATACATTGTCTACTAATATTTATTTCATATTTATTGATTTTTTATTTACATAATATTTACTATGTCAACTTTTTTATCCTTCTAAATCTTATCTTAAATTGAAAGGGCTATTTACCACCTATAATAAAGCCTTGAATACGTAAACAAAAGCATATAATTAAAATACAGTTAGAATCATTTAACCAAAAAATCTCATCTAACCAAAAAATCTCATCAGGTCGACAATTTTAGACAAGACACGATACAAAAATGACACTAGATAAATAAGTTTAGACTACACGTTTTTTAATTGGGCCGTAAATAGGTGGGCATGAATTACACCAAAATAAACAGGTTGTATTTGTGGTAACCTGTTTAACACGCTTTAACCCGTTTAATTAAACGGATCGTAAATATGCCGACATGAAACAGTATGAACCCGTCCGTTTACTTTCAAGAGTCCCACATTGAAAATTAATGAGGATGTCATCTCTTAACTACCCTATATAAGAGTCTATTTGTCACTAAATGACTTTAATATAATTTTTTTTCCTAACCTTGACTATACAAATAGTTAAAGATTGAAAAAAAAAAACTGTTCAAATTTAGGTATTTTTCACACTCAAAATTTAAAGCCTTAAGTCCTAATAGACCATTACTTGATATAAAAATATATAATTTAAACATGTATATATAATTTAAACATCAAATTAATTAGTCTATAATCGTGTTTGGGCCTAATCAAGGATTGAAATATCAACATTTCCATTGATATTTTCATATTTTGAAAGCACTGATATGGAAACATCTATTTTTGTAAAAACTGTATTGTAAAATGACAAAATATTTGAAAATTTTATAGAAATTTCATGAAATATTGGCAAAAAATAAATAAAATATCCAAACTTTATATATAATTTTTAAATTACTTTAAAATATAAAATTCAAGTTATGTCAATCCATTTTTTTAAATATAGTCTTTCACAAATTTACTTTTCAATGCTATAAATCTAATTTTTAATTTATTTTGTGCACTAGGACGTGATTCAAAATATCAACATTAATCATAGAGTTACTAGCAATGACGAACCTCCTAGAAGCTCTTTTTGGTATTGATATTTTCTTATCTTGTATGAAACTATAGATGTAGATTACTTGTACTAGTTGACTTTTAACTAATTTACTTAATTTGAGATAATATATTTATCATATCATAGTATGAGCACTTTTATCATTCATAATTATCACATACTTAATAATTTGGTTAAAAATTTCATCAAAACAGTGAATGAAAATATCAATATCAATAGAAATATCGATACTTAAATTTTACGAAAATATCGATATCGGTGGAAATTGACGTGAAATATAGAAAGTCTTCTTAAACCACATTATTTTTAAACGGGACTTTAAGAAATCCTAAAATTGTTAATAATACATAGTTTAGATGAACTTTTCAACCAAATTATTTAGTATGTGATGAATATGAATGGTAAAAAGTGATCATAATATTATAGATGATAAGCATATGATCTCAAATTGAGTAAATTAGTTAATTGTCAACTAATACAAGTATTTTATCTCTATAGTTTCATACAAGATAAGAAAATATCAATATAAAAAAGAACTTCTAGGAGATTCAAAGGTATTTGGAATACCTTTTTGGTTCAAACAATATTGATAACCAGACATGGAGTTTGAATAATTTCTTATATACTTCTGAACATGCATGCATATGTCTCTTGATCTCTACTAGCTCTCCATGTATAGCAAATTGTGAGTTAACCCAGTTGCACAAGCGTTGAACTTCATCTAAAAACTATAGAGATGCATAGTTGAAGATCTCACATCTACCATGTTTACTATAAGGATAACCTTTGTTGTAATTACTAGTGATTCTAAGATTGAAGTTGATATTTTGAATCACATGTCCTAGTGTATGGAATAAATTAAAAATTAGATTTATTGTATTGAAAAGAATTTATAAAAGACTATACTAAAAAATAAACAAAAATAACTTGAAGTTTTTTATTTCAAAGTAATTTAAAAAAGTGCATATAAAGTTCGGATATTTTGTCGTTTGTGCTAATATTTTCTTGGAAATTTCTATAAAATTTTTAGATATTTTGTCATTTTACACTGTAGTTTTTACGGAAATCGATACTTTTATCAAAATATCGATATCCGTAGAAATTTTCATATAAATTTTTGAAAATTCTATGTAAAAGATACGACACCCATGTTTCTATTTTGGTACTTCAAAAATACAAAAACATCGGCGAAAATATCGACAGAAATGTTAATTTTTCAATCATTGAGTACAATTGATATTTACTAATTATAATGTTTTTTCGGTGGATTCCGATGATCTATGATAGTAAAGTAATAAGTACAAATTCTCAGTTCAATTTCAGTATCCTAAATTGTATGTAAACAATTATTTTATAACACTTCATTTAAAAATGTTTGAAATAATGATTAATTGACTTTTACATTTTTTTATTAAATAATGTTGACTATTAGATGCTTTTCATTAAATGACATGTTATAATATAATTCGTTATAGATGTTTTGCCGTTTTATACTATAGTTTTTATAGAAATTGATATTTCTGTCAAAACATTAATATCCATGGAAATTTTCATGGAAATTTTTAGCTATTCTGCAGAAAAGATATGACACCCGTGTTTCCATATCGATACTTCAAAAATATGAAAATACCGGCAAAAATATTGACGAAAATGTCGATTTTTCAATCCTTGATCAAAACTATGTATTATTAACAATTTTTAGAGTTTCTTAAAGTCTCATTTAAAAATAAAGCAGTTTAAGACGACTTTCTATATTTTACATCAGCTTTCACCGATATCGATATTTCAATCAATATTTTCTTAAAATTTATGTGTCTATATTTTCGTCGATATTGACATTTTCATCATTGGTATGAGCATTCATGATGTATGTGGTAGTCCTAAACTGTTGGACAAATAGTATGCAGCAGAATTTAAAAATTTTTTTATACCAGAGTATTTTTTAAAACATAAGTTTGACACGCTATATGCATAAATTAACCAGATCTTACTAGCTTCATTTGCCAAAAAGCTCCTTCAGTTTTTGAAGAGTATAACATTTCAGAAAAGCCTCAACCAACTGGTTTTCTTTGCTATTCTCTATCCACAATTGGAGTGCGTGTGGGCGCACATTGTTCAGCCTTTCCCCGGTGACTCTCCTTCCAACTAATTGAGAAAATCCAGACCTAGTGTTTGTGATTTGTGAACAAGAGCTCTCAGGGAGTTTTAGAGTCTCACTAGTAGAGTCTTACTCTTAATTTCTCAACTGATCTAAACAACAATGAGTCTCACTCCCCTTTTTATAGAGGTTAGGCCCAAGTATTAGTCCTTATCAAATAAGACCTCGAAAATTCTAATCAGAATCTATATCAAATAAAATTCGTGTGAAAAAATGTGATTTATTTATCGCTCGGTCGACGGGTCGAACTGGCAGATCGGCCTGCTGAACTTACTTCATTGAGAGGTCGAACTTACGATAAATGATTCTTGTGAATCTTTTATTTCTCACCCAATATTCTTAGGATAGAGCCTCAGTTTTAATTTAAATAATCCAATAGATAAGTTATCTGATCAAAACAGTCATATCTAGATAATCTCTAGGAAAATAATTATTCTTGATAATTCAATAAGTTTATCTTAAATCAATTTATTTAAAATTAATCCAACCGATAAACAGATATGAATTGTATGATCCTAATAATTCAACACGTTTATCTTGAATTAACTTTCATAAAATTAATTCAATCGATGAACATACATGAATTATCTGATTCTATCAAATTTTCAGCCAATCTGATAATTTGACATAAGTCTCCAATTATTTGAAAAGAATGCCATATTGTTACATGATTTTTATGAGCTAGCAAAAGGGAACCTGATGGACCTATATAGTTCAAGCTCCTGATAAACATGAAACCCAATATCTCAAATATATATTTCATAATTATCAACTCCAACGCTACTCCACTAAAAGCTCAGAGCTATACTCTCGAACTGTATAGAATTATGAAGCCTGTATAACTAAGTCTCTATGGCATATCATAATTTGTTATATCCTTATAAGATTATCCATAATCTGCTTAAGGATAAATTCTATCTTACCTTCCTGTCACGCCCCGGAGTACGAGAGGTGACGTGGTAGATTAATTAAATTAATTAAGTGGGAATTTAGTTAAAAATTAGGCTTTTAGAATTAAATTTATAAATAAAAATGTGATAATTTTAAAATCTTTTGTGATAAGCAATCATAATATTTAAACAAATAAAGAGAACAATAAAAAAAAATTTAATATGGAGTGAAGTGAATATGGGTCCCACTGGCCCACATATTGTGCACACATACAGTACTGACAATACTACAATACAACCACAGTCCAGAATAAAAGAAAAGTTAAGTTCTTACATGTCTTGAATTTTTGTAATGCAACCTACCCAAAATCTTCTATTGGTCGCAAGTCCGGTCAGCGGACCCTTCTCCGATCCTAAGCTGATATCCGCCTATGGGGTAAGATTTTAAAACAAGTGAAATGTGAGCGAAAGGCTCAGTAGGACTATATTTTGAAAATATTTAACTTTAAAAGAAATTTCATAAATCAAATAAAGACATAGAAAATGAATTAGAACAAGTAATTAAATAAATAGATGGAAATTTAATAAAAACCTTATCTTACCAAAACAATTTAAATAGGTCGACCAGAAAGAATATCATTTTCTTTTCCTGGGCAAACCATATGTAATTCACCACCGTAGTGGCCCAACTGGGTTTCAGGACCTGCCCCTAAGGTCGCACACTATACGACCCGATCTCTGATATGGCATCATGCCCTAAAATATATATATATATATATATATATATACACATATATCTTTTCATGATTATTAATATCTCTTTTTACCAAGTACAATCATTTACATTCATTATGAGGTTTATTATAAAAATCACCTTAATTCTACCATTTATGAAATCAGTAAATAAAGATCCTTTTTCAACCAATCATTGAAAACATTTTTGTTAAAAATTCACTTGAGGCCAAACATTTAAAACTGGCTACCAAAGAAGGGGTAGAAGTCTTACCTTGATATTCGTGTCGATGTCTTACACCGTAATCTCGGTTCGCTATACGTTAGCTCCGCGGATCCACACACAACCTTAAATGAAAACTAAGTCTATTAGTATTTAACCCGAGATATCCTAGATTATTAAATCATCTCATAGTGTCCTAGTGTGCCACTTAGGTTTATAAAATAATTTTGTAAAGTTGAAATTTCAATCGGGGTTCAAAATAGTGAAAACGGGTGAAAAATCACAAAATTTTACCATATCCGATCGGCCTGTCGGTTGCCCTGGTTTGGCCTGCCGAACTGCACAGTTCGGCCTACTGGAGGTCCAAGTCCGGTCGGCCGAAGTTTTTCAGGTTCGGCCTGCCGGTCGGATGAATCTGGCCTGCCGAACACATGGATTCGGCCTGTCAAAGATCAAGTTCGGCCTACCGATCTGGGAAATTTCAGAAATTTTCACGCACGAGTCTCAGCCTCCCCGAGCCCAAATCTTCAAATCTAACCTGTTTTCTCAGTTCTCAGGCATGGATAATGATCATAAACAATAGAAAAACATAGTAAAATACTTTTCAATGCATTAAAACAAGTTTTAAACAAAATTTTTGAAAAAATCCAAAAATAGAGAAAAATGGAGAAAAATAAAAAATCTTGATTTAAATCCGTTTTTGATGAAACCAAGTTTATATTCTAGCTAATCTAAGTTCATCTAACCTAGATTGAAGGTTCTCTAAGCTTAGAAAAGCTTAGATTTCAAAATGCAAAAAAAAATTGAAAAATTTAAAAAGTTTAGAAATTTTGAAATCTAACCTTGAATCAAAGCTTGAATCGAGTTTGTGGTTGCTCAATCACGTTCCTGAGCCTTAAATCCACAATTTTGAAGCTTGAAATCCAATTTTGTTTCAAAATTTTGAGAGAGAATGGGAGAGAGAGAGGGAAAACCGAGAGAGAGAGGAGAGAGATGAGCGAGTGAGAGAGTGAGGAAGAGTGAGAGAGAGAGTGAGATTTAATAAGAAAAGGGAAGCAGTTTTCAATACCACGTCCCACACGTGGTTTTCCAAAATGGTACGTGTTGGTCATTTGACAAATTGTTTTGTTTCAAAATTTAAAATAACAATTAAAAATAATTAAGAATAATTAAAAATCACTAAAATAATAAAAAATATCATAAATTTAGAAATTTCACATAATGATCAAATTAAGCTTAAAATATTCATTATGGCACACTAATTCACCATTTTACTCTCTAATATCGTTTAATTAATTTTTGGGTGTTACACTTCCCGATTACTTTTATCTTACGTTTCATTATCTCACCATTGAAAAACTTACCATCCAAAGACAATATACCATTTGGTTACACCTACGTATCCAAATGGTTGAGCGTTCCAGTTTTCTAATTACAGGATAATACATATAAGAGGATATCAACTATTTTTAAAAAGGAGCTATGGATTCCATATCTATGAATAACAGGTCTATGCTATCGAGAGTCATGCTTCTAATGTACCGGCATGTGTACCAACATAAGATGTGGATGTCACCCTTTGGTACATCAAAATACATAAGTCAAGACAACAAGCCCATTATTTATCTTAGGATTAAGATACAACACATATGATTGTCTAAAGTAAATCGATTTGGCGAGACAAAATTATTAATCCAAATCAATTCACTTTATATCTTGATCCAATATATCGTCATCTATAACAATGTGCCAATGTTTTTATTCACGGAGTCCACCTCCAATGGTCAAGATAAACCTTCTCCCATTAAGAATATAGACAACATAACAATTTTTGCATGAATAAAGTGCCCAATTTTATTCTCTCGATTGCGGATCTTATGATTCAGACCGTCATCTTAAGAATCGTGTCTTCTGTCTAATCTATCCACATATGCCCAATTCTTAAAGGTTTAGACCAACAGTCTCAAACTTTTGTTTGCTTATTATATATTCAACAAATATGAGCATAAAGAGGACAACAATTGGGTATATGAATAATAAATAAACTCTTTATTGATAAAAAAAGTCTCCAAAAACATATTACATTTTTACTCTTTAAGGCATACATGTGTAACACAAACAAGGATTTAAAAATTGACATTTTCGTTGATATTTTTGTATTTATGAAGTACCGATATGGAAACAGGGGTGTTGTCTTCTTTCTTTCTGTAGAATATCTAAAATTTTTTTTGGAAATTTTTGTGGATATCAATATTTTGACGAAAATATTGTTTTTTCATGAAAACTAGAGTATAAAATGACAAAATACTTAGAAATTTTACAAATATTTCTACAAAAATATCAACAAAAAATGGACAAAATATCTAAACTTTAGATGTAATTTTTAAATTACTTTGAAATATAAAATTTAAATTATTTTTATTAATTTTTTAATTTAGTCTTTCATAAATTTGCTTTTTAATGCTATAAATCTAATTTTATTGAATGCAATGGGACATGTGGTTCAAAATATCAATTTCAATCTTAGAGTTACCAGCAATTATAACTGAGATTATACGTATAGTGAACATGATAGATATCAGATCTTTAACTATGCACCTTCATGGTTCTCAGATGAAGTTCAAAGCTCGCACAATTGGGTTAACTCACAATTTGCTATGCATAGAGAAGCATCGAGTAGAGATCAAGAAACATATGCATGGCATGTTCAAATTATATAAGAAACTATTTAAATTCCATATCTTGGTATAAATATTGTTTGAACAAAGAAGGTATTTCAAATACTTTTGAACCTTCTAGAAGCTCTTTCTGGTATTGATATTTTCTTATTGTGTGTACTAGTTGACTTTTAACAAATTTACTCAATTTGAAATCACCTGCTTATTGTTTATCATATTATGTTCACTTTTTATTATTCATATTCATCATATACTTAAAAATTTGGTTGAAAAGTTTATCTAAACTATGTATTATTAATAATTTTAGAGTTTTCTAAAGTCTCATTTAAAAATAAAGTCAATTTCCAGCGATATCGATATTTTCTTTGATATTTCTATAAAATTTATGTATCGATATTTTTATCAATATCGATATTTTCACCATTGGCTATAATCAGGTAATATATGGGTTTTTATCGTGCTAACATGTCATCACCCATTTGATAAACGTGTTAAGCGTGTCATGTCGTCTTACACATGCTATATGCTACATGCATTTCGTGTTCGTGTTTGAGTTCTTGACACGTTTACTAATCGTATCATGTAATATGACACGTGAATACGAATTGCCATATCTAATTCTCACCCTAAATTCGAACATAATAAATACGTGCTTAAAAAATTGCTGAAAAGCTTTATTGAGAAAAAACATTGAAAGAATTTTCCAGATTTAAAAAGAACCGCGAGTCCAGGGGTATCGTTGTCAACCTAGAATGTCAGATTCATGACGTCAATCGTATGCATGAAATTCTAACAGCCCTTCGACATTATACAACTCATATTTAAAACAATAACATAGTATTAGTGGTGCCGAGAATTACAAGCTAATAAAAGATAAATCTCATGAGCCCGTAAGCGGTCGCCTTCTATTTGGTTGCAGTTCTTAACATAGATGGTGCTTCCAAATTTTTTCCTTAAAACAAGTCTTTTTGTGTAAATTTCACACAAGCCATTTACAACAGTAACGATTTGGGAACTCTGTAGCAGAAGTTGTTTTTTCCTACTAGAAGAGACGGTTGTTTTTGGAATATTTTTGTATTCTTTAATGGTCTTATCTAGAATTAGAAATAGTTTTGTGTTGTACGCTGCAAAATTTAAGCTGAATACTCATATTTCATTGTTGAAAAATTAATTCAATAATTAAGACAATAATTCCGATGAATATGAAAAAAATGAACATTTCCTCTACAAGTTTTCTTGGAAATTTTAAAACGGACTATTTTTGCTATTTGCTATTATGCTGCAACAGTGAGAGCTCATAATATTCTTTTGGGTGGTTTTATTCACACCCGTACTTGACTATTTATACTCTCCTTAAAAACAAATTTTCACACTATTGAAAAACCCTTCAATAAAATGAAAAAAAAAGGAAATTATAATTGACCTTGTTAAACAATTAAATCATTTTTTAATAAATAGAAACGAATGAAACTTTTTTTTTTCTTTTTATGCACACCTATATATAAAAACAAAACTCTAATTTTTACCCTTTAATGACTATTCTAAAAAATCATATGGAGGTATGGTCAGTTGTTTATTAATTTACTCTTTTTTTTTTTTTGTTAACATAGAATTCATTGAATTACTTGCTTTTTTTTTAATGGAATATTATTTGCTTTATGTATCGTCAAATGGGGGAGTAATATTAACCAATTTGACGATATAATTACTTGTTTTTTAGGGAGAATTATTTGCTTTGTGTATTCTCAATTATTGAAGAAGTAATATATTAGCGGATATAATAATTTTCATAAATTGTAGTAAATATATATGATCTTCAATTTAAAAATTTTCTTTATGTATGAGAAAGGATCAACAAAAAAAATAGAGAGATAGAGAAATACAAATATTAAAATAATAAAAAAAGTGGATATGAAAAGAACAAGTGAAAGGAAGTAATAATCATAAGGGTAGTTTTGAAACTATAGGGGGTGCAATGAATAAATTTAAACTACTTTTGAATTATAGGGGTTGTATTTAGAAGAGGTATATGAAGAGTTTGAAAGAGGTGCAAATAGAACCCAAAAAAAAAAAAAAAAAAAAATCTACAATACAATGAATGCAATGTCATTTTTGCTTGCTAAATTTGTCATATGGTAAACTTTGTGGCTGCTATGGCAAATTTGCCACAAAATTTAGCATATAGTAAATTTAGTATTTAATTCTTATTATTTGATACATTGACTTTTTCTTTTTAATAATTACAATCTAGACACTTTTAAATTGTTTTAATATCAAAAGTTTATTTTTATATGTTTTAAGGCTTAATAATTATGATAAAAGATAGATATGACATTAAAAATAACATCATGTATTAGAGTAAAATATAAACAGCACAGCAAATATGTTATTTTCACACTTTTTAATGGCAAGTATAATATTTACATTGACACTTATATTAGAGATGGTCTTAAAGAGGAAATTTTTTAGGATTTTTGGTAGTCATTTATTGTTATATAATTACTCAGAATAGTGTTATTAAAAGAAAAAAGGTTATCAAAATAGCCCAAAAAAAATGTAACTCCAATACTGAAATTGGAAATAAAACGTACTTTATTTTGGTGTTGCCCGAAGATCAAAATGAAAGATTTTTAGTATTTGCAAGTTTACTCGTGTAAATCTTAAAATAGAAAGCAATAAAAGGTTCTTTGGGAAAGAAGAAAAAGAAATTCAAGGAATCAAGGTTGCCACTTAGATGCCTGTCATTTAATATACCGTTCAAAAGGAGTCATCTTACCATTGCATATCCGTGACTGTATTTATATTGATTCATTTAATGAGTTATTTCCAGCAACTTTCAAAAAAAAAAAAAAAAAAAAAAAGAAATTCCAATCGTTCACACATATAAGCCATTGCTTTATTTGTGAAATTTTGTTTCCCAACACAGGGTACATACTATAGCAAATATAACTTTCTGGGTTTTTTTTTTAAGGCACAATTTTTTTTATTTTTATTTTTTTGCACTGTAATGGGTTATTTAACATAACGGTTAGAATGTTTCTGCTAATAAACAAGGTAAATCTTTTAGCAGTTACAATTAAAGACAATTAGAATAATTTTCTTTTCATAGTCTTCCGCATGGAAAAATCATTTTTGAAAGATTTGATTTAAAATTATTAAAACCTTGTTTTATGAGATAATTTTTTTTTTTATATTATGCTATTTTTGCTGAATGAGATAATTAAGTTAATGATATTAGTTACTATACTACACGAGTGCAAAAGGAAACTATTAGGGTGTTTGAGAGTGGTGGGAACCATTTAATTTTCACCACAAACTTAATTATAAACAGTAAAAAATTCTCAAATGTTATAGTAATAATAAAAAAAATTACTACAGTATAAAACTTTCACATACTACAATAAAAATGGTTCTCACCACTGGTTCCCACTGTCCTTTCAAACACCCACTATTTATTTAGAATATTGAACAGACAGCCCAGCTGTCGAAGTATCAACCAAGAATTGAAGTCAACTGTTTCAAGAATAGAATAAAACATTTGCAGAAACAAATAGATTCCCATACAATTTCGGGATTCACGTATTGGTACACACAGAATATGCAATCTTTACTTCTTGTTTGGCATAGTTTTACACCACAAACTTATTTATAAACAATATAAAATTTTTATATGTTACAATAAAAATAAAATAAATTACTACAGTATAAAGCTCTCATATACTACAACAAAAGTGGTTCCTACCACCATTCGAAACACTATCTTAGTTGCAATAGAAATGTTTTTTATTGACGATGTTTAGCCTAATTATTGGCCATTCAACATTTTTTTGCAAAGGCGACATTTTAACATTTTTTGAAATATTTTGAGGTATGTTGACTTGTCATGAATGAGAAGGGGAAAAATTGCTTATCTAGCTTACAATGCATGCCAATATAAACGAACAATTTTACCCTCTATCTGGTTTGAAAAAGTTGGGTTTTTAAGAAAAATGTAGAGTTTTTACATACTACAGTAAAAAAAAAAAGTTACTACAATATAAAGCTCTTACATACTATAGAGTTTGCAATTTGTAAGCAATGGCTCTAACTACCACGCTAAACACCTTAAACAACAAAATTACTTTACATGCACATCTAATATTACTTTAGCAATAAGAATTTTACAAGATGCTTAGAAAGTACGTTTAAAATTGAAACATTTAAACTACAGATTGTAGTATGTAAGAGTTTTACAAAATGACTTATTTTTTTTATTACTGCAATATGTAATTTCTATATTATAGCAACAAAAATTTTTCGTTAAAACTGTTCTTTCAAATACCCTTTTGAATTCTTAAGATCAAGAAACACTACAAAGAAAATAATTTATTTTTAATTGGTTTTCTTAACAGCTGAGTTATTATTAAAAGAGGAAAAAAAAAAGAATCAATATTTTTCTTTCTTTATTACCTGATTGGATTCATTACTTCCAATTTTTCATCATTCCGTTACAAAGAAGGTTTTTTTTTTTCTTTTTCTTTTTTTTAACATGCCTTGAAACATTAACAACAACAATACGACGATGGATCATGGACTTATTTTTTCTCATGGCCCCACGGCCGCGGCCCACACGTGTACATTTGATTCGTTGATCAGAAAATCCGACATCAAGCTAAAAAAGAAAAACAAAAAAAAAAAATAAAAAAACAATATTCATTTTCTTCTTTGCCATCATCATCTCTGTAATTAACAGCCCCACGTGTACTTAACCCCGCTCTAAACCCTCTCTCTCTCCTCTTCATTACAAATCCAAATTAAAAAAACGCATAATTAAGTTTCTCTCTCTATATCTACGTCTATACAAATGTATAGAGAGAGAGAGAGAGAGAGAGAAAGAAAGAGAGAGAACTTGTTATAGTTCCAACAAACGATATTCGAAGCTGCAGCAACTCCCAACAAGAACCCTAATTCCTTCTCCAACCCCAATGTTTTCTGTCTAAGCCATCCCAAGGTAATACACCTATATTTACGAATATATATGTGTGTCTATTTGTGTATACGAAATAAATGTGTGGAAGAACGATCGGCTTTTTGCTTGCCGATTGTGGTGTTTAGTCAATTATGGCTTTCGACGATCTTGGCTGAGGTGGTTCTGCCATTTTTGTCTGCTCGGATGAGCTTAATCTGCAAATTGTATATATATAAACACACGCGCGCGCGCGCGCGCGCACACACACACACACACATATATATATATATATATATGCAGTAGTGGTTATAACTGTTGCAGGGGTTTTCTCTGTGTGTTTTGTGCGCCTTGCTCTGAGAAATCAATTCGTGGTCGTGGCGAAAATGGAAAAAGCATGGTCGTACTCGTACTGTACTATACTCTTTAACAGTACTGTTCGTTTGTCTTTTTCTCTCTCTTTTTCTCGCAGTAAATTTCGCTGCCAACTTTTTGCCGGAAAATTTTTATGCCTTTTCCTTTGTTTGGTTCGGGGAGAGAAATCTGTTGTTTGATTGTTATTTGATCTTTTTTTTTATGGTCAAAAATCATTAGGAGTTGATTGAGAATTTGAGATTCGAGATTTGGAGTTTTTTTGGACTTTGTGAGATTTTTTTTTTTAATTTTTTGCTTTTTCTGTGCTTAGTTGCGAAGCTGACAATCTGGTCTCTAATGGCCGTCGTTTGCCTATTCTCTACGCAAGAAAAGAAAAGAAAAAGCCTATAAACCTAGTTCTCGTGAGTCTTTATGACTCTCTCTATCTCCTCTCTACTTTCTATCTCACAGAGGAAGTCAAATTCACACCGCTTTTTCGTCTGTTTCAAATCGACGGCTATTTCTTATTCTCTGATTGATTTGATGTGATTCAAATTCACTCTCTAAATCCTTCCCTCTACTCTCTTCTCTCTCTCTCTCTCTCTCTCTCTCTAAAAAGCAGGTTCTGAAGAGAACTACAGACTGATCATCTTCTTCTCCAGGCTTCCATTCTCTTCAACTCGTTTCCAGACCAAGTCATCGCCGATTCCTTTAACTCGCTCAGTCCTTTTCATTTCATCACTGCGATGTCGACTTACCGAGTCACGGCGGCGATCGTCGTCGGAGCAGTACTGGTATTGCTTCTTTGGTATTCCTCAGGTAATCTTATAAGGATGGTTTTTTTTTTATTAATTATTTTTTTGTTTTATTTGGATTCGTTTTGCTTTTTGTTCTTTTTTTTAAATTTTTGTCTGTTCTTAGCTATTCTTTCAGCGACAACGATGGGTGTTCTAAAATTCTAATTCCCTATTCTTGTCTCTTTTCTGTTGAGCATTATTATGATTGTAAAATGAAGATAAAATTGATTTTCTTTTTTTTTTTTTGTAATTATTAAGGGCAAAGAAAATTGTTTTATCGTTTCAGGTTTGGGCAACCACAGTTTCGGCATGGGAGTAAGCTCGCCGAGCTCTGATGAATTAGGGCTTAACAACTTTACTCTCACTGCAACTCACCGCAAGCTTCTTGGTGGTAAGAAAAACTTTTCACTTTATCTCTCTCTCTCTTCAATGGAGATCAGTGGATTGTAGTTTGTTCTTACAAATTTTCTGAAGAAAATGCTTAGAATTTAGATGATGAATTTTTGATATCTTTATTTGGTTCCTAATGAACGTTCAACAGCATTTGGGTATGTTCAATTTTGTCAGAATTGCACGCCCATTTGTCGTTGTTCTTGTGCTATTGCTAACGTGCGCTGTTAGCTTGTGGACCCTATTTTCCACATTTTTTAATAATTTTTTTGGGTTTTTTTTTTTTTTTTTTTTTTTTTTTTTTTTTTTTTTTTGCGTTATGTGTCTGCATTCATTGTTGTGGGCGATTTTAGTACACCTAATTTCATTAGCTTAATTTATTATTGCCTTTGGAATGTCACGATGTGTTAATAAATAATTGTTTTAGACAAATTCACTGATTCAGTGCCTCTTTTTTTGAAAAGGAATTCAGTGCCCCGTTGAAAAGAAGAGAATGCATACTGACAAAAGAAGATATAGTAAACTAATTCTTTGAATTTTTTTCCCAAGACAAAGTTTGAGCTAAATGAAAAGAATGAGCTATATGGAAGGAAGAAAGCAAAAGCGTGGTGGCTCATGGTCTAGCCTTTTGGATTGGTTTGTCTTTTTTTGTCGTATAGATCTGGTGAATATCACGTCCTAAAAAGTGTGTTTTGTCTATGGCCGCCTACCCCTATTGGTGGGTGTATGCTATATCATATCACATAACCTACAACTATATATATGTTGTCTCGATGGCCTCCAAAGTTCAAAATCATTAATGCATATAAAGCCTTTCACTGTTGAAAATTTGTGGCAATAGTCTTGATTTGTATTACTTGTTTTTTCATCATAGCAAAAGATCAAGTGAAGGAACCAAACAGAATTTGGGGAGATAAGTGTACAAAGTCTGATATATTGATAAACCAGGGCCCCACAGCCCCACTCCCAAGTGGCATACCAACCTACACTGTTGAAATCATGAATGTGTGCGTGACAGGCTGCAACATCTCTAGGATCCACCTCAACTGTGGCTGGTTCAGCTCGGCAAATCTCGTCAACCCAAAAGTCTTCAAACGGCTCCGGTATGGTGACTGTCTTGTTAACGATGGAAAGCCCTTGATCAATGGAGGCACTATCTACTTTCAGTATGCCAATACTTATCTCTACCCACTCTCAGTTTCCTCGGTTTTCTGCTCTTAGTCCCATAGCTTCGGCTTTCAAACACGTTGCAAAAGTAGCACTTCAATCATATAAAGCACCCAAAGCAGGATTTTGGGGGTATGGTCAAATTGTTGATATGCTTGATGCCCATTTTGCCTTTTTTCATGGACCTGCTTTTGCTTTATATCTTTGATGGTTTTGAGCGGTTTTTTGGGGTTTCCCTATTGATAATGAGATTTGTTGTAATGTAAAGAGGTCTTTTGGGTCGTTGGCTGAGGCATATTGGGTGCCGAAAAGTAGCAGTTTTGCTTATATGATCTGAGTTGTTGGAACTAATTTTTGGGTCTTTGTATATATGGTTAATATTCTATACGGTAGTTTACATATATGGGGGACAGAAGAGTTTGATGTTGTGATTAGAGGAATGTTCGGTTTTGTTTGTTTCTGAGGAAAACGTGGTAAAGATAATGGTTTTGCTCTGACAGTGATATTTGCTCTGTGTTGATTTGGACGCAATATATTACATACGTAAAAACTTAAAGGAGAATTTGTCTTTATTATCTTAATTGTTTCCAACCCCTCTGTCTCTATCTCTCTCCCGAAGCTCACAATTTCTAAACATTTTTCACATTTTCGGTCAATTTAAAGTTGACTTACATTGGAGTATGAATCAACATGCAAGAGCCTAGAGTTTACAAGCCCAATTGGAATCTTTGCATCTAAGAGCACAAGTTTTTATGCATGCGTGAAAGCTTAAAATAGACGAGCAATTTGTGAATCCCAATGCCACTATAAACACGTTGAGCATTTCGGCCAGTTTTAAAATCTTGTGAAATCTAACTTCGACATTAGATTGTCATACAAAATTAGCAAGACCTATTGGCCTCTCATCAAAATAAAAGTACGTATTAGGTCGACTGCATTAAATTAATTGTGCATTTTCCTTTATTCAATTAGGGTTATTATCTTATAAATATTTGAAACTAAACGTGGTCCATCTACATAAAGGAAAGCTAGGCATCAAGCTTTCTTCAAGCTTAAAAAAGAAGCATACAAAGCCCCTGTGGCAGAGTCACTTCTTGTTGAGTAAGGTCCTGCTCCCCATTCAACTTTTGAAGTTTTAGCGCATGTTTAAGAGAGTCGGTTACAACCTTTTTTTTTTCTTTTTTTTTTTTCATTCAAACCAAAATTACTATTTGGCCAATTCATGGTTCAAACTTATTTTTTTTTGTTCTAACTAATATTGATTTTAACCAATTGGTTCTAACTGTTTTTCCAAACAAATACTTAATCTTGGCCTTAAATTTGTTCCAAAATTAGTTGTGGTTTTATTTTGCAAGAAATTATCTGGTGAGGTGTTGCCCAAAGGTGGTTGTTGCTGTAACACCTAAGCATTTTTAGTGTATTAGAAATGCAATAACTTAAGGATTAAGTTAAGCAGAAATATGTGTCACAAGGATTATTGTTTAATCCAATTTTTATGAGAAAGTCCATAAAAGCAAAAAGGAGATTTTTAAGGATAAAAATCATACCATAGTCTTATACAAGAAAGGAAAGATATGAAAAACAAGCTGGAAAGCCTAATTATTGCAAAATATGTTACAACGAATGTTAAGACAAAAATACAGTTTAAGAAAAATACTGTATAATAATATGAATAATTATACAATATTATAATAATACAGTGTAATAAAGTACACTGATAAAGTTATATAGTTTAAAAATTACAATGCAAAAATAATGCAGTGAAGGAATTAGACTGTTTAAATATAAGCAGTACAGAAATTAGACTTTTTAAAGTTAAACAGCATGGGGATTACATTAAGTAGTGGATATAAATAAGTATAAGAGGTTGTGGGACCTCATGAATTGTATAAAAAAAAATACCGGTAGTATAGAAAAAATATTGTCAGTATAAACTTAGACTGTGTAAAAAGTCTTTGTGAGACCCATCACGGGACACCAAAATGAATGAAAATTTGCCACCAAAGCTCCCTTGGGTGGCCCAATTACACATTGCCAAGTTAAGCCAAATGATTGCAAGTGATGACTAATATGATGAGTCATCAAATTTGGTGAAAAATTACCAAAATATCCCTTGATGTGGCCAATCAAATATTGCCAAGATTAAGCAAACTTTAACCCCCAATTAATGCAAAATGGTGACTAAACTTGATGAGTCACCAAGTTGCCAAAAAAAAAAAAAATCAAAGAATAAAAAGCAAAATGTGAAGAAAAAATTCTTCATTTTTCTTTCATTTCTTCCCTAGCAAAACCACTCCCCCATGCTATTTTCTCTCAAAGTTTTGATGTATCCCAAGCTCCAAATCATGTAAGGAAACAAGAACAAGTGAAGAAGATAAGGATTTAAGAGTTTTCGAGGTAAAACCTAAGCTTTTCCTATTATGTTTAAGGGTTTTATTCATGATTTGGATTGGATTTTCATGGGTTGTGTTGTGGATGGTTTTTAAGGGGTTTTGAGATGCTTACAAGTATCAAAAGAAAGAACTAACATCTTGGAGAGGTTAGGTAAATTCTTAGCCCTTGAAACTAAGCTAAATTTTATGTTTTATTATCCATGCCAAGTGTTTGATGAAATGTTTTGGGCTAAGACATATAAGATGGACTGACGACATAATTGTTTTATGCTTTATATTGATGATGATGATGATAGAAAGAAAGAAAGAAAGTAAGGGTTTTGTGGTTAAAAGTAAAAAATTGTTAAGCTTTGTAAGGTTTAACTAGTTTCAAAGGAATGGGTTTTTGAGGGCATAAAGGCCAATTTATTTTTCAAACATGGTATAGGATTAGCCAAAATAGTGAAGGAAACAACTTTTATGAATAGAGTTTTGTAAAATTTCAAAAGGACTAAATTACAAAGTTTTACAAAAATTCGGTAGACTTAAAAATCAGTCAAAAAGTCCACTGTAACATTAGGATTTTTAGAAAGTTAAAACATAAAAGTTATAGAACTCATCAAAAATGTTAAGACAACATAGACAGTTTTCAAATTGCTCGGTTGAGGAGTTATAAATTTTATGAAATTTTGAGCACAAAATTTCATAAAATGGAAACTTTATGAACTGTTTTGAATTTGACCATGGAACTTTGAAAAGTTTTATTCCCTATGAAAAACTAGATGTTTTGGTACAAAATGGTTGTCTTCGGTTTTGGGGGTAAAAATGTAAAGATTTTTATGTTTCGGGCCAAAATTATAAAATCGTATGAAAACTAGGTTTTCACCAAGGAACATTTGGTTCCCACAATTCTATGGGTAGTGAGTAACCACAGGGTTTATGTTTTTAAGGATTAAGAGTTTAGTTAAGTAAATAATGAAATATATATTTTAAAAACAGATTTTGAAAGTTTTTAAAGACCTGTTAAGGGCAAAATGGTCATTTTATGAAAAAGGCTAAAACGGACCTGAAACACCCTATGTTAAAAAACGCTCCTTAGCGAAAATTTTTCCATAATGTGTAAGAAATGAGAGGAAAAGTTAAGCAAAGAGTTTAACAAGTTACGAACTTTACGAAAAACCTGTTAAGGGTAAAATATTCATTTTTGAGGAAACGGCTAAAATGGGTTAACACTCCGAATTAGCATAATGCTCTTAGACGAAAAATGTTATGTAATATATTAAGCAATAAAATCGTCACATGAGACGGGTAATTTAATAAGAGTGTTTAAGTAAAAGAAAGGTAACCTAGTGGGTTACAAAGTTAAGTGAAGAAAAAGGTAATCCGATGGATTACAGAGTTAAGTAAAAAGAATGATAACCGAATATATTACAAAGTTAGATAAAGAGAGAGGTAACCTCAGTGGGTTACAAAGCAAAGTAAAAGAAAGTAAACCGATAGTATACAAGTTATGTAAAAAGGAAAGAACGGTTAATGTTTAAGTTTCATTGTCAATCAAGTAGATTGATAAAAAGAAAGTTAGTTAATAAGTCAGGTGCCGTTTTATTAGGACATAGAAGCCGACCAACCAAAAGAAAAGGAACATAATAGGGAATGTTAGAGCTAAATTCAGGTAAGTTCAAACCTCTCCTATAGCATGAAGTAAATGGTTTTCAAATGCTTATATATATGTTTGCAAATGTGTTTGCAATTGTTATGCAAGTTGTTTTTAAAGTATGTTTGCATTTATTATACAAAAGATTTTAAAGTTTAAATTAAGATTTGCAATATATTTGTAACTATTATGTTTAAAGCATCATTGCATTTAATATGTATAAAGTTTAAAAAATCAAGTAAATGTTTGCAATGTATTTGCAATTATTATTCTTAAAGTATGTTTGTATGTGAAATGTACAATGTTTTAAAGAGTATAAGTTATGATTTGTAAATGTGTTTGCATATGATGTGTTAGCATTTGATATGCTCACTAAAGTTAAAAAGAAGATAAAATAAAGATAAAAAAAAGTGTCGTATCAGCCTCCTTGATATGAGATACACAAGCAAAGTTAAAGTTATGACCCATTGATGTGAAGTACTCAAAGTAAAGTTAAAGTTATGATTTCGGTGTTTGATAGTTTCAAGTCTTACACAAGGGATACATCATGTTTATGATCTCATGATTAATGATGTTAGTACGAACACTAAAGTTTATAAAAAAAGAAAGGTTAAGGAACAAAGATAAAAAGTTAAAGTAAGAAATGAATGTTTATAGAATGCTCATAATTGAAATTTATAATTGAGTATAAATAGAATCATGCATTTTGATTTTGACTGTATTCCTTGTTATAAGATGTTTATATGTTATAAAAAACATTCTGAGAAATGTTTTACGTTAAATGTTTATGAAAAACATTTTAATGTTTACAAGAAAAGGTTTATGAAGGACGTTTTAAGGAAAAAAACTTTTTATGAAAAACGTTTAAGAAGTGTTTTTATGAAAAACGTTTATAAAAAATGTTTGAAAAAAAAGGTTTTTATGAGAAAAGCTTATAAAACGTGTTTTAATGATTTGTGAGATTACGATTGAACTTACTGAGCAAAAGCTCATTAAAAGTTTATTCATACTGTAGGTAGTCCTATGGGTGACCAATAAGATCTATTTAAAGAGCTCGATGCTGCGGAGGATATATGTGAAGATTTGAATATGCATATCACGACAGCATGTTTCCGCTCCTGAAAGAAAATGTTTTTCCACTATTTGATAAAGTGCTTTCAAAGTTTTAAGAAATGTTATCAAAGTTTTAATAATATATTTTATAAAATGTTTTATATAATTATAAAGTTAAGTTCTAAACTATGATTCAGTTAATATTTCTTATTAAGTTTTAATAAACAATTTGAAATGGTTTTAAAGTCAAATGTTAAGCGATGTCTCAACTTAAGTTGCAATAGAAGTTGCAACAACTTTTAAGTATGTTTTAAAGTATGTAAAGAAAAAAAAATTATTCAATATTTTTCTTAGTATTAATGTTTAAAAAATGACGTTGATGGCCCGAAAAGGCTGGGCGTCATAGTTGCGGTGGTGCTCTTCATCTTGTGGTGTTGGTCGCTAGTGAGGGGCGACCTATCAATGGTGGCAGCAGTGATCTTCTTATTACGATTGTGTTTAGAAACGTTGTTTTAACTGTTATAGTGGAAAGCTCTCACATGCTACAATGTAAAGCAAAAATATGTTATAGTGTAAAACACTTACATGTTATAGTGTTTTAGTTTTAACCTGTTAATTTCAACTACGTTCAAAACACACTCTACATGGTGTTCTCTTCTTTTTTTTTTTTTTGGTGTTATTTTGTTTTTATCATTGTGATGCAGTAATAGAGATGGATTTTAGATTTGTTTCGACGTGGAGGTGGAGCGTGGTGCTCTTTGTGCTACAAAGTTTTGGCTCTCAATTAACTGGGAGTTTCTAAAGTTTTTGTCAAAAAAGAGCCAGATATATGCTCAACATATATTAGTGTGCTAAGGTATTTTCTCGTTGTGTGGCTGAGGCGTAGGCCTTTTCCTGTTGAGCATCCTCCAATTTTACTGATCCATTGAGAGATGTCTTTATATTGCAGGGTCATTCTCAATGTTTAGTCGTAATTGTATCACAATTTCAATATGAATGCAATTTCCCTTTTCAAATAATAATAATATGACTACGTCTACCTTCAATAAAAATTACCAGTGCCTGACAAAAAATCATGTTCCAATTACTGAATAACCCTATATTCAGAGCAACTCTAATTGCTAGCCAAAATTAAAATCCATAAGTACTAACGCTTTCCCCTTGACAAGTTAGCTCAGTTCCAGGTCCAGCAGAAGCCACCCTAGGCGAGTAAGAGTGAGGCAAACATTTGTTCTTGAACGGGAATTAATATATGGTTTCAAAGAGGAAGAAATTATCTTTCGACCCAAAAAAATAAAAATAAAAAGGAAGAAATTATCAATTGTTTGTTAAATGCTGATAGCATTAAGGCCACCAGAAGCACATCGACATCCAATAAGCTGATGTCACGAGGACTACTAGGAGCCAGGAGGCTCAATGAAGATTGAAGAGCATGGGATTATAAATAGCAGCTTTCGCATGGCTTAGCAATCATGGTTTCAACTGTTTTTATAGTTCCAATTAGCGTCGACAATTTGAGTCACGACACGATGACACGACATGAACCCGACACGAAAAATACGGGTTAGGGTTGAGAAAATAGGCCTTGGGTTAGAATTGGGTTGAACCCATCTGATCCGCACAAAAAACGGGTTGGGTTCGGGTCGACCTGAATCAACACGAAATCAACCCGAAATAACCTGCCAAAAACGTGTCAAAATCATTTGATCCAAAAATTAACCTGAAAATTGTTAATCAACCCGTATAACTCAAATTGAACTCGTGTGACCTTAATGCAACCCATATAACTTGAAATTAATTTTAATGTGTCAAATTAGTTTAACATTTGTTATATATCTAACTTGATATGATTCTAATTTCTAGCATATTTGTTTTTGTTAAATTTATACAAAGTTTTGTTAACTTTTTTGATGATTTTATTTTGTTGGGTTATTGTTTATTTTGTAGGATTATTGTTGAGTCTATCGTGTTACGGGTCTATCGGGTTTAGCGGCTCAGTGTGTCATGTCAACACAAACATGTACAAAGTAGCATATTGACGGGTTGCACAGGTCGGGTCGGGTTAACCCGTCTACACGTCAGATCGTGTTTGGGTTGGGCTTTTTTTGACCTGTCAGGTCACGGGTCAGGTTTAGATTGGCGTGTTGGCTGTTTAAATAAGGGCTCAACCCGACCTAAACCCGACCCGTGGACCCGAATTGCCAGCCTTAGTTTCAATTGCTTTTTTTTTTTGTTAGTTCTAACAAAAAACTATTGTTTGACTTATTCTCAGTTTTAACTAGTTTTTTAGCTTCAACTATTTTTTGAGTTTTTTTTTGTTCTAACCAATATAAGTTTTGACCGCTTTTTCAAACAGATGCTTTAATTAGTGTGTTTATTTCAAAATTTTGAGTGTTAATATTCTAAAAAATGTTGTATAATTTCATAGGGTTATAACTCTTCCCTCAATTAACAGATAGATCCTACATGAAAGGGCCTACAGACACGATCCAACTCTTGAAAAGGTGAGGTTGTAGCCCCATGCAAAAATAAAAAAAAAAATTATTGCTCTAACCAAAAAAGCTTAATTTAGTGGGGCCATGGAAAGAGATAAAGAATCCTAATCTCTCGTAAACCATAATAATAATAATAATAATAATAATAATAATAATAATAATAATAACTACTACTACTGTTGTTGTTATTATTATTATTATCTAGCCTTATTACTTTTATCCAACAAATAAATATTTTATTTGACAGTTTTATCCACAAAGCTACAATACAACGCTTTAAGTTCTCATGATTTTCATACTTAAATTAATTAAACACCAAAAAGGAGACAATAAGATTCCAATAAGTGAATAAACATGTATACTTTTCTACCTCCTTTTTATCCTTTCAAAATTCTTAAGCTTGGTATCACATTGGTGCCCTCAATACCTTATTATAACGATGTGTATCTATTTTTTTTTTAAAAGGTACAATTGAAAGTAAAGCCATGTATAACAATAGCATTAATTATTATATTAAAACACACAAAAAAACATTATTATTGTAAGAAAAGAACATTAAAAAGTAGTGTTTGACAAAAGTGTTTTAAATCACTTTCTCAGTTATAAATAGTGTAGAGCTATCACGTGCTACAATAACAACAAAATAATACAGTGTAAAGCTCTTACATATTACAATAAAAACAGTTCTAACTAACAGTTTTAATTACCCTGTCAAATACCCTATAAACCACATTTCTGTCTCAGACATGTTCCTATTCCTATCAAACAACCAAGTTTGACGCGGTTTCTTTCTTGACTAATGAATTAAACATTCATTAATTATTTTTGGTACATAAAACGCCGTTATTCTCAAAATTCTCCACCAAACCCACAAACAAAAGCGACCAACCCACTAAAAAACACAAACACACACACACACACATTGTAGCGAATAGTCCATTTCTTATTTTCACAGCCAAATTCCAGCTACTTTTTTCAAACCCTCCTAAACTGAATATTTTCTTTCTCCAAATAGTTAAATAAATAAAAAAGAGGAATTTTTATGAATGATACATTTTAAAATTTACATTTTATAAATACTACACAATTTAATATGGTATAACTCAAACATCTAATATAAGTAGTGATATATTATGAATAAACATTTTTTTTAAGCATGGCATAACTAGTATTTTCACTAATAGGATGTTTGACAAAGTTAGTTAGAACTAATTTTTTAGTTTAAAATACTGTAGCATGTGAAGTTTTATACTGTAGCAACGTTGTTCCGCTTATCTTAACATATGATAGCTTTACACTATTTACAACTAAAAAGTTGGTTGTAATCAACTTTACCAAACACCCTTAAATCAAGCAAAGCATTAACAAGACACATGGCCCAATTATGTTTATTTAATTAAAATATAACTTCCATTTGTAATTGTTATACATATGTTAAAATAATTATTATATAATTATATAATACAAAATATAATATAATTAAAATAGTTACTATGTAATTAAGGGAATTTTTAAAATGTTCTAAATATCAATTTCAGCACAATAATTTTTTCTGAAGCAAATAATGCCAGTTGCAATTGGGCTGGGCCAGATAGCAGTACCTGCCCATATGCACTTTGACCCGTATAAAATCTCCAACAAAGTTAGCCGACAAACTACGAGTGTCAGAAAACGCCAATTAAAGGTTTGTATTTACAGGAGCCACTTTATCTTCTTCCTCTGCATCAAGTCGGGGATAGAGAGATAGAGAGAGAGAGAAATGGCTAACTCTAATGTTGCGGTGGCGGGAGTAGGGGCGCCATGGTCGAGTGTGAAGCTTTCTCAGAGACCCACGTCGCAGATTTCACAATCCTCTCGTCGTTTTTCCTGTGTCAAAATGGCCGTCTCTCTCGACGAGAAGAAGAATTACACTCTGCAAAAATCTGAAGAGGCTTTCAATGCCGCCAAGGTTCACTTTTCCTTTCCCTTTGTCTTGATAATGATATATTTCTTTTTTTTTCTTTTTTTTTTGAGAATTGTTTTAGCTTTGACCTTTTATAAGTGTGAGGATAACTGAGATTGGTTCGTGTTGATTCGTGTTGATGAGTTTTCATCTTAGATGAGAAAAATGTTTCTGGGTTTTTATGGATTTGATTTGATGTTTCCAATTTAACTTTAATTGGGATTTAGCTTGTGGGATTTCAATTCAAAAGTTCGTTAATTTCATTTCCGTTGTTTTTTGCTGAGTAGTTTCATGTTTACTTGAGAGAATTTGGTGTAAAATAAATGTGTTTTATGAAGGTTCTAGTGAGAGCTGAAAAAGACGATGTAGTTCTTGTTAATGGCTGAATTTTAGCTTGGTCGGGGCTCTAAAATTTGAATCTTTGTTCTTAATTTAAATTTGTTCAAAAGTGCATATATATATATATATATATATATATATATTGTATGCCATACTTTTTTTTTTTTTTTTCGTTTAGAAGTTTTTCTCTGTGAGTTTAAAATTGGTGAATTGTTGAACTAGGAGCTAATTGGTGAGTTATAATTTAGCATGGTTGTTTTTAGTAATTTGATATTCTAAGTACAATTTGTTTCGTATATGATTTATGTTTTTCCAAGTTGTGGCACATTGAAATGATGTTAAATGTGGCAGTTGCTTGAACGGAGAGTTAACCGTGTTTCAAACTCTCTAACTAGTTTCCCATGAAAACTTTCTTCAGGAGTTGATGCCTGGAGGTGTAAATTCGCCCGTCCGTGCTTTTAAATCTGTTGGAGGACAACCTATTGTCATTGATTCTGTCAAGGGCTCTCGCATGTGGGACATTGACGGCAACGAGTACATCGACTATGTGGGTTCGTGGGGACCTGCAATAATTGGCCACGCAGATGATGAGGTTTTATTCTCTTTAGAATCTAACATCCATTGGAATGTTTTAAGGATCATTATGTTATTTATTTATTTTTTCTATTGTTCATTCCACGAGCACTTCAGAATTTTTTTGTTTTGTTTTCTTTGCCGAAGAGGAGATCTTGTTTCTGTGGCACAGATCTTTGCTCAAAATGCGTAGTTTTTCTTAATAAGAATTCATATAGATAAAAAATAGGAGGGAGCAGAGGACCCTGCTTGGTAACAACAGATTTTGATGGTGGACCCCTGATTTCTTTGTAATGGTCTTTGCACCTTCTTTGATAGTCCCTGAAAATTTTTTTTCTCGCTATTATACTCAATCGTCTTTGATCTGGCGCTTGTCTGCAGGTACTTGCAGCCCTTGCAGAAACGATGAAGAAAGGAACAAGCTTTGGTGCCCCTTGCCTTCTTGAAAACACACTAGCAGAGATGGTAATCGCAGCTGTTCCAAGCGTTGAAATGGTTCGATTTGTGAACTCCGGTACGGAAGCATGCATGGGTGTGCTCAGGTTGGCCCGTGCTTACACTGGCAAGCCAAAAATCATCAAGTTTGAGGGCTGTTACCATGGTCATGCTGATGCATTCCTTGTCAAGGCTGGTAGTGGTGTCGCCACATTAGGACTACCGGACTCTCCAGGTGTTCCCAAAGCTGCCACTATTGACACTCTAACAGCCCCCTATAACGACCTTGAAGCTGTTGGAAAACTCTTCGAGGCCAACAAAGGCGAGATAGCTGGGATTATCCTTGAACCTGTTGTTGGCAACGCTGGCTTCATTCCTCCTATGCCAGACTTTCTTACTGGTATCCGCAAACTCACCAAAGACAATGATGCTCTCCTCATCTTTGATGAAGTCATGACCGGATTCCGTTTGGCTTATGGTGGAGCTCAGGAG